>APFE030686140.1:1940-58694 GCA_000404065.3 Pinus taeda
CTTCCATTAGCGGTGCGATGAAACCCACTTACTGCCTCCCGCTAAAGACAAAATGTCAAGTCGCCTCCCTTTTGACACCACCTGTCCATATCACGAACCCGCCAAAAGCTTTGAATTTGCATAAAAACAAAGTTAAAATAGTTTTTCGTCCTTATTTTGAAAGTGCATGCATGCAACGTGAACGTTGAAGTCAACCAGCTCATACTCCAACCGTCAGCCACCCCGAAACTTGCAATTCGACACGGGTCTAGTCCACCATCTGCACCTAGTGAACCTGCACTTCATTGCCCGTCATTTAAAAATATGTATTTACCAGTTTCCTTTCAGAAACCCTGTAAATACTTGATTTCCTCTGTAATTACTTTGAAAAACCCAAAATTCATTATAATTCAGTTGTGGAATTTAGAATTGAAGACTCCTAGGACCTTCTGTTTTCACGAACACTACTTGAAAACCCCATTTTCCTATCTGAATCCACAAGAACCAGAAACGGAAACCCCCGTAGCCCTCAATATAACTCCTATCACTACCCCTCATAGATATTTGGATTATCTGCCCTTAGCAGATAAAGAATTTTCAAATAAAAGACCTTGAAACTGAGGAAAGCTCCTTGAATGTATTTTGTTAATGTCGGGACAATTATATGAATGGCTCTGATATCATAAGACTTTGGGAATCAAATATCCCAAGTACAAGCTCCCCTCTGTGTGCATTTTCCCTGACATTATCCATCAATGTCATGCCAATTATAATCCCACCCTCATAGCAATAATTTCCCCCAATCAAACTATTCTCTTCACAATTACTGCAGATTCAATCAATGAAATGCTACAGTTTTAGCCCAGTCAAGACCTCACCCCCATTTCCCTTGGGGAATTACTAGAGAAAGCATCTAAAATGTCCTTGTCTGAACTTAGTCACCTTTGCTAGACTTTTATGGATAAACAACATCAACCCAAAGACCCTCCTCCCTATGTGGCATCTTTCTTCATAGAGATAGGCAAAAATATAGTCAATATGATAGTTGCAGTCATGGGTTTCAATACTAGTGAGTATGTGGATGAATTGAATCTAGTTTTAATGTCCATTTTTACCCCTGGTCAACCTCCTGCTGTCAAATATCACTATGCTACTTTCATTGCTAAGAAAATCCATGACCAGTTCATGAGGCTAAAAATTGAAAAGGTGTTCAAGTATTCTACAGTCATATATCACATTTTCCTTTACTATCAGTCTGACAAGTTTCCATTCTCTGTAAATAAACTTGATACAAAGGGTAATCCCAGATCAAACATTTTTTGGACTTCCATTTTCCACTATTCACATACTTCTCCCTATTCATACAATGAGTTCATTGACCAGTTTGTCCACCTTGTGACCACCATGCTGATAGGAAGTCCTCCTCCTAGGATTAGTGATGAAATCAAAAGAATCCTTCAACTATTAAAGCAATACAAGATAGGTGACTAGTACTTGTACCAGAATCACACTGAAATTCAAATATATGGTTGTGAACTCCCTCTGCTCAAACTGCCTAAGTATATTCCTATGAGATTGTTTGAACTGGAATATTATAGGCAAATGTTAAACTCTGATCAAATTCATTTTACCAAGGCCAAGAAGAAAGCACAATTGAGGATTAAAGATCACTTAGGCCCCTTTGTCTACAAAAATAGAGAATAAGTTAAAAGAGCAGAAGAAATCCTAGAAAGAATGAGACTAAAGAAAAGCTTTGCTTGGAGATATGATCCACAAGGTTTCATTTGTGATAGGAGAATGAAACATAAACTGTCACCATATAATCCATCACAGAATCCCTGAGGTAGAATAGTATGCAAATACGGATGAATGGAGGGAAGGAACTCTAGTTGAAATGGATAATGATCAAGTTGAGGTAGAGAATGTGATGAAAGACTTAGAAAAGAGACTTGACCTAGATTCTTATGAACAGGTACCAGTTGAATCTACTCAAAGGCCAACACCAGAGCCTAGTGCCTCTACAGCAAAGACTTCTCAAAGGCACACATAGGAAACTAGTGCACCCCCAACAGAACCACCACAGGAATAAGACCAAGGAACAAGTGCTCCAGCATCAGAATAACTAGAGATGTCAGAGCAGCCTGAAACCTCTAAAGAATAAGCTCCACCACAACCTCATCCAGCTCAGGTTCATATGGGAAACCCCCCCATTTTGCAGACTCCTCTGAGTGAGGAAAAGAAATTGAAAAGAGACAGGGAAGTAGCTACCCTTGTTAGTGCCCCTTCATATCAGCCTGGAGCTAAGAGGCACAGGGTAAATCCATATTCAGAGGAAGAATTCTTTGAGGAAACAAGAAAGAGATTGAGGAAAGAAGGTGGAGACAGTCTACATACATTCCCAACAGGTGGGACACCTTCCACTTCACAAAGACAAGAGCTTGAAAGACAGCAAAGTGCCAAAGTTTCATCTTTTAGATTTTCATCTGAGAAGATCATAGACATAAAAGGAAAATTCAATGAGATAAAGGCCAAGAATGAGCAGCTGAAGGCCCAAGCATATACTCAATAGTTGAAGATGGCCCCTACAAATCAAACCAGATTGATGTCATCTTATGACATCAAAGAAGGTAAAATGTAGATGAGCTTTCTAAAGCCCACAGTACAGTAGCTGAAGTCATTTGCAGACTATCTCAAGACTAATTTTGAGGTCTTAGCTAAAGATATCCACCCCATAGAACAAATAGAACTACATAAGAAAACAGGGGAGATGGTTTATTCTACACTAACAAGCAAGGCAATGATGGCACATAGGTTGCAAAATTCACTAAATAACACTACTGCCCAACTGCAACTAGAAAAGGCCTCCTCACAGGCAAAGGACAACAGAATCAATTCATTGGAGGATTTGATTATTGCGTTGGGCCATAACGCAAAGGATATCAAGGCTATAGAGAGCCTAATAAAGAAAAGGAATGAAGATAGAGCTGCACTAAGAAAGCAGTTGGAATTGCCACCACTCTTTCACCCTTAGGCTGCTGAAGTGATTGAGAAGAAAAATGAATAAGAGCTTATGGACTTGGTCCTTAAGCTACATGAGCAACTAAAAGAGACAGAGCAAGAATTGGAGAAAACACTACAAAGCAGGCAGAGTGAGTCGACCACTCAGCCTCAAAATGTAGTGCCAGTGGTTTCTATAGTAGTCCCTTCTACACTGGCAACTGCTTTAGCACCAAATGTCCCTTTGGCAACAACTGCAACAATAGAAGTAACAGGTACAGGTACATCATAGGCAGGAACCTCAAATTAGAGCACAGAAGAATTAATCAAGTCCATGGAGGAAATGAAGCTCCAAGTCACTAAACTGCAAAAGGTAAAAGAGAAATTCATTACTTTAGAGCAAAAGTATGATGTGTCAAAATTCAATTTTGCCGAAGAAATGAGAAAGAACAAAGGCTTGACTCAACAGATTAAAACACTGGAAAAGGATCTTACATTTGAAAAGCCTTTGATTGATATCAAAAAGATATTATGGACCAATATCATTAATTCAATCAATGATATTTGGTCATCAATTCAACTCATTTTTTAACAAATTGACTTAGTGAAATTTGCTCTTCAAGAGATTGAAAAAGACCAAGGAAGAATTAGGAGGGAAGCCTGAAGAAGCTATCAGATTAATAAACTTTCTAAACAGTAGAAACAAGCATCAGTTGGAATAGTTAAACATTGAGGATAGGACTGCTACCATCCTCGAAATAAAGAAAGTATTGACCAAAAGGAGTCTAATGCAAGGCCTGGAACGCAAATGTCAAAATATGCAGGAAGACATAGATGAATTTATGGAGAAATTTGGCATCTTACAAAAGTAAAGGACTTCCAAGTCCTTTAGTCATCAATGACAAGCTAATGTTTCAGGATGATTATGTCAACAAAATTATATCAGCAAGCTAACAATCAGGCCAATTCATCTGCAACCAAAGCATTGCCTACAGGGAGAGTTCTATATGATAGTTTGGAGAACCTTTTCTACATTGAGCATGAAGTAAGGCACTTATGTCCAGTACAACCAAACTTTGTAAAATACACAGAAGCAGATGAAATCTACACAAAACTGACAAGGACAAGAGTACCGAGAGATGATTGGTGGACCAACATGACAGACATCTTATGATTTACCATGGTAAAAGGTGAAGTAAATTGAAGTATTTACCACATTCAATTTTGGTAAAAAATGATGAATGATGGTAAAATAGGTAAAGAGTATCAGTCACATGTAAAGAGTATCAATCACAGGTAAAAGAGTATCAGTGAAAAGCTAAAATCAATCATCCAGCACAGAATTATGAGCAAGATAGCAAGATGCATATTCATAGGACCTGCCTCCAGCTCCTTCAACAAAAACAGGGACATCAAACAATCAGTTCACATTCAGTTTCTACTTTCAAGACTATCTCTGCAATCATGTAAAAGATATTTAATTTTCTTAGAATGTATCTCTCTTAGTTGGGAAATATTTTGATGTAAACTTTGTATAAGTACTTCCTTATTCAAATTACTGTGGGTGGATTCTTAGACGTTTTTGTCGACACTTTATTTTGGAATAGAATTGTTGTTGAATAACTATTGTATGGCTAGCTGGACAAAGTAATAAAGCAAACGATTTTTACAGGATACCTATGTCAAACGAGAAACAAATAAGTATTCTATATCTTGTGTTTTTACAGTTTTTCCAGTTTAATAAATATTCATCTATGTTTCATATCTGAATGATAAACAAAAAATTATATTTCAGAAAGAGCTTTACTACATTATGTCTTTGAAATCGTGTATTTTCTTACTATTTTCTTCTAAGCTATTATAGGTAGGGAATTCTTAATTTCTCCCTACTTTCATAATTTATCATTGTGACCATTTAACAAAGAATTCTTAATTGCTTTTTGTTAATGAGCACCCGCTTTCCCACATCTTGAACTTTTTTGAAGGATCTTTAATTGCCCTTCCTCCCCTTTCAAGACCATTTCACCCTTTTAAGCTATCATTTGTCTTTTGTTTAGCTATCTTGCCCTATGAAACTCCCCTTTGTTAAATCAACCTGATCCAATTAAGCCATCTTCAGTTGACTACATAGCCCAATGGCCTGAAATACCTTGTTTTATCCATCTGCTCCTGAATTCCACCACCAAACAAAATCAAAACCACCCAAGCTTTCATAACTAGCCTAATATCCCATAAACAAAGCTAAATCATAAAGAGAGAGCCCTCTTTGAGTACAGATTGGCTAGATTCTATACTTAAAAGAATGGTTTGTGGTTACCTCAGACCCCTTTCCTTCTTATAACAACTTCAAGGAAAATCTAAGTGATAACATTACCCACCCTAGTTACCATAAATTAATTACTTCTTTAAGAAATAATTATTTTTGGCTTGGTATGAGGATAAATGTGGTAGAATATCTAGCGAAATGTCTAGAATGTCAGTAGGGGTCTAGAACATCTATCAAGTTTACTTCACCCATTACCCATTCCTAAATGGAAATGGGAAATCATCACATTGTATTTTATCACAAGATTACTTAAGTCTAGAAGGAAAAATGACTCCATAATGGTTATTGTGGATAAATTAAGTAAATCAACACTTTTGTTCCCATACATTCAACTTACAAAACTATTCAAATTGTTGATATATTAATGAGAGAAAATTCTCATTTACATGGCATACCTAAGGTAGTAATTTATGATAGATATGTGCAGTTTTATTTTTCTTTTTGGAAGGCTCTGTTTATTGGACTAGGCATTGAAATACAATTTAGTATTGCCTACCATCTGTAGATGGATGGGAAAATTGAACGGGTGAACCAAGTGTTGGAAGACATGCTAAGATTGTTGTAGAAAATATTCCTATAGGTTAACCCGATAATGCAATATAAATCAAATCAAAATACTATGACCTACTTCTACTATCAATTTGCGGAAGCTTAAAGATCGAGTTGAACAATATAACCAAAAGAAGAAGAATCAATGTACAATACGCATGATAATACTTTGGAGAAAGCCTCAGCTAAAATCCCCACTATTTGTATTATCATACAAGGTGGAAATACATAGGAATTATACAAGGCCTTAGCTCTCATAGCTAGCCGTCTCTCTGTACAATCCTCACAGATGCTCACATGCAATCCATGCTTCTCTCAAGCTTTCCTCTCTACCCTCCAAGCTCCTTTCCTTGCGTTGTTCCTATAGGATGATTCTCCTTCAACCAAGTGGAAAACCTCTTCTACCCAGTGAATGATCACTCTCACACATTGTCAGAATTGCGCAATCCTCAAGGAATGATGCCTTGACTACATGCATGAGTTTTCTTTATAAGAAAACACATGCAACTGATAGTACATCGTCCTTGTCTTTAATATCAATTGGGTCTTTCTCAAAATAGACATGCATGAGTTTCTAATGAGGAAATCTTCAGTTAACTAGAGTACACTAGTTGAGTGCATGCATGCATCAACTAACTGTTAACTCTCTATTAGTTCCTCAAACAGTTTGGAACTAATTTAACTGGACTTAACTCATTAAACTGAGTTAACTTATTACAACTCAAATATAACTCAATATTATCTCCTTAATTTAAGGGATAACTCTTGCATGACTTCAGAAAGACTTCTAACTTGAATTTCTCCAACTAATTAATTCAAAATGAATTAATCAATTATTTTCTAGTAGTTGTTAAGACTAAATTCAATTTTAATTCACAATTTAATTCAAGGACAAATTAAATTGGAATATTCTTGTTGCCATATTTCAACACTCCCTCTCAACAAGAAAGGGATTATCTGCTACCCCGATCCTATCTCTATGGAACTTAAATTTACACTTTGGCAATGCCTTTGTCAAAATGTCAGCATCTTGCTCCTCTGTCGAAATATACTACTGCAACATGATCCTCCCATCATCATCAGCTTGCTTTACCTTGTAAAGCAACGGGAACTCACAACTGACTTGTTCTCTGGTCTCGGAACCATGTCCCAAACACTATTACGAGCTATGGAGTCAAACGCCTCCACCATAACATCAACCCAAATCGGCTACTGCACTGCTTCCTCAAGGGAAGATGGCTCGGTCTCAACACATTCCCCAGTAAGGGCCATTTATCTAGTGTATCTCTCAGGTGACCTCCTCTGTCTGTGCTGAGAAGATGGTGCTCCCACATTCTCTCTCACATCCTTCAACAATCTGTCAGCTTTTCTTGTGCGCTTTATCCATCTCTGGAAGACTCTGCTTGAGTGGATGTCTCTATTCCTGGAACCTCTTCATGTGGCTGCTCCACATAAGTCTGAGGCTCCTCCTCCTTAGGAACCAATAGTTCCTCCACATCCTGTAGTTGGAGCTCCCTCTCAAGGGAAAATCACATGGCCTTCTGCTCATCAAACTTGAGATCTCTATGAACCACTATCCTCCGACAGGTAGGCAAGTACACCCGATAGTTGTCAGGTGTATCAGTGTACCCCACAAGTATCCTCAACTCTGTTGTCGACTTAAGCTTCCTCCATGCATCCTTTGTTACATGGCAATATACTGATGAGCCAAAGATCTTGAAGTGACCCACATCTAGTCTCTTACTAGAGAAGGCTTCCTCTGGTGTCTTCATCCCAAGTATGCATTACGGGCTTCTATTCTGCAAATAGACCATTGTGTTGCATGCCTCAACCCATAAGTGTAGTGGTAGGCCTTGGTCATGCAACATTGACCGTGATGCCCCTACAATAGTTCTATTCTTCCTCTTGGCCACACCATTCTGTTGTGGGTTATGAGGTGTCGTCAACTCTCATTTAATTCCTTCCGCTACATAGAAGTCCTTAAAATATTGAGAGACATATTCTCCACCATTGTCGCTTCTCAAGGCCTTGATCTTCTTCCCTGACTCTTTCTCGACTTAAGCTTTGAACTCACAAAACTTTGTGAAGGTTTGGTCCTTCTTCTGCATGAAATAAATCCATCATTTACGAGAATAAGCATCAATGAAAATCAAATAATACCTTTGCTTCGTAGTGGATGCCATCGAGAATGGTCCACACACATCAGTATGAATTCGCTCTAAGATAGCCTATGCTCGACTATCTCATTCATGAAAGGAAGACTTGGTGTACTTTCCCAAGGTACAACCTTTGCATGTGTCAACTTGCTCAAGTTTACCTTTGGAAAGTCCTATAGATATCTGTTGCATTATATTCAAAGCCCCATGATGCAAATGGCCCAACTGCCTATGCCACAACTCGCCAATGCCTTGGCTTTGCACCAATTCTACTTTCGTACTCAATGTCGCACAATAATCTACCTCTAGTTTATAGAGATTCTTCACCCGAATCCCTATCATCTTGGTCTGACCCGTGGCTATGTGTCGTAGGAATGCCTTTCCTTTACTGAAGACAACATCGTAGCCTTTGTCCTCTGACATCGTGACCGATGCCAAGTTCTTCTTTAGTCCAGGCACATACTTCACATCTGTCAAGGTGATAGGAGCTCCATGCTCCCTCTCAAAATAATCCGTGCCCACACCTGAAACACTACACCTTCCGTCGTCACCCATCTCTATGCACATCTTGAGGTCTTTCTCCTCGAAGGCAATGAATTTTTTTTTATCACTGGTCATGTGGAATGAGGCTCCACTGTTAAGATACTAGAAAAAACCCATCATCGATGACACCATGCATGCCATGAGGGTAAAGTCCATTTCAAACTGAAAGGCCAATGCCTCACCTTCTGATGCTTCAAAGGATCTCTTCTTAGACTTGTTCGATGGGAAATTAGTCGCATAATGTCCCACCTCATGACAATTAAATCATCTCACTTTAGACTTGTCACCCTTCTTCCCTCCATGAGAAGAATTCGATTTGGAATGGGAAGCCTTCCCCTTCCCTTTCCTTGCCTTACTTGCTAAGGCCAGATTTGTTTCATCATCATCCTTGGATGAAGAACCATCTCATGTGCTCCTACTGATCTCCTCCTGCATAAGGTCTGACCACAGTCGTTCCCAATCCGACAGTTTCTCCCTTCCATTCACAGAGTCCTGGTAGCTATTCCAACTATTTGGAAGGCCAAGGAGAGCGAGTCTCACCATATCTTCATCAGCAATAGTTATTCCCACACTACCCATCTCATCTCTGCAGGTGGTGAGATTGTTTAGATATGTGGAAATAGTATCGCCCTTCTCCATCTTGATTCTTTGAAGCTTAACCTTGGGCGCCAATTTCCTCTGGTCACTATTGTTCTAGTAGAGGTCCTTCAATGTCTTCCACATTGAAAATGGAGTATCCTTCCCATGGAGACTCAAGGCAATATGGTCTCGAACTCCCTCAAGGATGATCCGTCTCGCCTTCACCACACACTTCTTCCACTTATCCAACTATTATGCATTAGTTGAAGCTGGCTTTGGGATTTCTTGGTCAATGAAATCCTTCAAGCCATTGTCTTCTAATACAACCTCCATGCGATCTTTCCATGCTATGTAATTTGAGCTACCTTCCAAGGCATACTTGAGTCTCAAGCCATAGAATGCCATTGGCCAACCTTGAAGTATGATATGAATTCGATTTGCACATGTAACCCCGAACTTCAAACTTCAAATTCTCTCCTCAGTATACTTTTCATAGCCCCGATAAACTTGGCTTCGATACCATGTAGAATAATATTATACAAATATCGCTATGATACCATGTAGAAAATCTGCCTGTAGGTTAACCCGATAATGCAATATAAATCAAAGCAGAATACTATAACCTACTTCTAATATCAATCTGTGGAAGCTTAAATATTGAACTGAACAATATAACCAGAAGAAGAAGAATCAATGCACAATACACATGAAAATACTTTGTGGAAATCTTCAGCTAAAAACCCCAGTATCTATATTATCATACAAGGTGGAAATACATAGGAATTATACAAATCCTTAGCTCTCACAACTAGCTAGCTCTCAGTACAATCCTCACAAATTCTCACAGGCAATCCAGACTTCTCTCAAGTTGTCCTCTCTACCCTCCAAGCTCCTATTTCCTTGCATTGTTCCTCTGGGATGATTCTCCTTCAACCAAGTGGAAAACCTCTTCTACCTAGTGGATGATCACTCTCACACACTATTAGAACTGCGCAATCCTCAAGGAATGATGCCTTGACTGCATGCATGAGTTTTATTTATAAGAAAACACATGCAACTGATAGTACACTGTCCTTTTCTTTAATCTCAACTTGGTCTTTTTTAGAATAGACATGCATGAGTTTTTGATGAGGGAATCTTTCTTTCTCAGAATAGACATGTATGAGTTTCTGATGAGGGAATCTTCAGTTAACTGGAGTACACTAGTTGACTGCATGCATGCATCAACTAACTGTTAACTCTCTATTAGTTCCTCAAACAGTTTGAAACTAATTTAACTGGACTTAACTCAGTAAAATGAGTTAATTAATTACAACTCAAACATAACTCAATCTTATCTACTTAATTTAAGGGATAACTCTTGCATGACTTCACAAAGTCTTCTAACTTGAATTTCTCCAACTAATTAATTCAAAATGAATTAATCAATTATTTCCAAGAAGCTGTTAAGAAGAAATTCGATTTTAATTCACAATTTAATTCAAGGATAAATTAAATTGGAATATTCTTGTTGCCATATTTCAACAATTGTATGTCATGAAACAAAAACAAGTGGGAAGATCACCTCCACTTGGTAGAATTCACATATAATAATAGTAATCATTCTTCCTTAAGGATTATTCCATTTGAAGTATTGTATGGAAAAACACGTAGGACACATATTAACTTGAATAATCCCGAAGATAAACTAATGTTGGGACCTGACATGTTGAAAGAAATAGAGCACACTATGAGGAAAGTATGAATGAATTTTAAAGTTGTTTAGGATCAATAGAAGAATTATGCAAACAAAAGAAGAACTTGTAGGGAATTTCAGGTCGGAGTATATGTGAAAGACAAACCTAAAGATAGCACCTCGAGGTGGGGAATCTGTATAAAATTGGCTTATCGATTCTATCCCTTTCTAAATGCTTGCTTGAATTGCACCTGTAGCCTACAATTATCTTTGCCTAGTCATATACATGTACATAACATATTATATGTGTCTTTATTAAAGAAGTACATATATGATCCTAAGCATATTATCCATTGGAAATATGTGTAGCTAAACAATATGATCCAAATTAGATCCTTTTATTGTTTTCCATCCATCTCGATGCATTTGGAGTGGAAAAAAAAGAGGAATCATCTCACGTGATTGTCTTTATTGGTGGGACTCAGTTTGGCAAAACGAGGTATGAAACCTATAGAGAGTGTTTTTAGGCATCAAACGTTGCTTTTTGGGGGTAAAATTTTTCTTCTTTAGTGTAGCACCTTTTCATGTTATTCTACACACAAATATCTTTCCAACGATGCAAGAAGTATGTCAATCAGAGTCCGTATGCAAACGTTATGCCACTGAGAATTTGACCTTCCTGTTCTCACGCTTAAAATTCAGGAGGATGTCGTGTCAACCCCCATTATTCATGGAATATGGGATAGAGACGAGATTGTGATGTAAAAGACTCTAGAATATTCTATACTTTAACTCTAGTTAAGAGCTGATGTAGTCAAAATTAACCGCTAGTACGTTATCGAGTTGTGTTATAACCAGGCCACTAAGAGGAAGAGGCATTCCATTCTTTCAAGAGAATTTTTTTCCATAGTTGATAAAATATAGCCAGGAGAGATAGGAGGTAGAGCATACCGAGAGGATCTGTGCATTGTATTAGCCCATGGGCCACAAGCATTACTTATTTGTACTTGTACCTCACCTTCCAACTAGGCTTTCTCCCGAAATGGTTTCCCAAAGAGCATATCTTATGTCTTATGTGTGTGTGAGATTATTTTGTCATTCTCTACTTTTCTACAAAATTTCCCTTCGCATGCATGCAACAATTACAACTAAATCTGCAAATCTAGAATTTTAATAAAACTATAATAAAGTAAAAATTCAGTATTTTATTATATTATTATCATATTTGTTATGAAGAACTATCTATTGGGATATCAACGACAATTTACAGATCACAATAAGTTGAAATGATTTTATATGAATATGTTTCTGGACTAATGAATGATGTGAAACTAATGACAACTCCGATGACTGTGAATGTAGGTCGAGCTAGATAGAGAGTTCCTGGTTGACCCTCTATGTATTCTCTATCATAGAGAAATCATGCTATGGAATAGATCTATCACCCAGGTTAAAGTGCAGTGGAGGAACTTCAACCCAGAAGAGGCAACCTGCGAGGATGAGAATTTTATGCGTGACGCATATACCATCCTATTTTAAAGGGCTAAGAACAAACATCGAGGATGATGTTTCACTCAACTGGAGGAAGATGTAATACACCTAAATGAATTGTAAATATTTAATTACTTTTGCTAAAGTTATGTGGAATACTGTGGACCATATATAAGTTCTAGTATGAATAGGTGATAAACATAAACATTTATTTAAAAAAATCATTTAATGAATATTATTTATGGCCATCCATGGAAATTATGGAGTGAAAAGATGCTAAATGAGAGTTTCACTTGCGAGGTCGTTAGAAGATATTTATTACTCTCTCTAGAGATAAATCATATTAGTTAGGGAAAAGGGAACCAAGAGAGTGAGAGGGAAAAATCCTAAGGCAACCTTGAGAACTTGGAGCCTAGATGGAGGAAAACAATGTTGTAAGCTTAACACCCTTAGATAGGATGTTATTGAGGGAGACAAGGCACTTCCAAGTAAGGAGTTATTGAGTTGTTTTTCCAATGGAATTTCAATATGAAGCCTTTGATCTTAGTTGAAAAGCTATACTATACGTGGTGGGACCAGAGAATGTCTTGGACTGGACCTGGTATGGTCATTATCAAGAAAAATACTCTAGAAGTGAAACTATCTCGAGGGGAGTTTCGGTAGAGGTTACCTATACTCTTTGGTTGGGTGGAGCAATAATTTCCCCATATGATTCTTTTGGAAACGTAAAATAATTTAAACATATAAGTGTTATATGTATACTTCTATTTTATGTGTTGTTTCCTTTTAGGTGTATTTTTTTTCTATATTTGTTGTGTATGACATTGTTATTTGGTAAAGGTCTGTTGTGATCAAATATGAAACATGATTGATGGAATATTTAACTCTTACAATGAGCTAGTTTAGTCTATAGGCCCAGTCGAGTAAATAACAACAACCTTGAGATAGTTTTGAGCTCAAATGAGGGTTTGGAGAGGATAGGAAAACCTAAAAACAAGCCCACTCATGTTACTCCAAACTAAATCTAATACTATAAAGTTAACCTATAGCCTTAAGAACTTCCCTAAGTCTAAACATACAACGAAGAATTGTTATATATAGATGCATGCAAAAAAAGTTGTTGGAGTTGAAAATATGTATAAAATACAATAAAGAGTCGCCAATTGTGTCAACTGCTTAGGAAAATAGCATAACAATAAATTATGTATTAAACAATATTATCATCATAAGTTGCAGAGAATAAGAAATCACACGTTTTAAAATAAGTGATTTACACAATTAAATATAGACAACTAAGGGTAGCCATATAACTAGAATAACTAGTAGCGAGTGGCTATTGAAAAATAAGGCCCTAGACAAATAACATTAACCCAATGGAACCAATATTAAAAACTAGAAGTCCCATAGGGGATTAAAAATTAAACAATATATCAAAATAATAATTTTATCTTCATAAAAATATACAGTACAAGTCGATACAGATTCATATACACAAGAAATATTTAAAGAACTATCCATATTATGAAAAAAATATTTGAAATGAAGCCAATAGTAGTATTACACACCAGCGAAATAACATCTTCAAAACATCCATAGGTGAAATAGTTATTGAAATTAGAATGGAAATAAGACTAAATCCCATGAGGGTTTCCATTAAAATAAAGATTTTTTATATACATTAAAACTCAATAGTCTAAAATTAGTCGTGCGGTCTGTACAAAAAATAATTGCAATAAAACTTGTTCCAAGCCCAAAAAATCCATTGGGTGATCCTTGTAGGGTTCGAAGACTATAAAAACATTTACCATTGTGGACAAGAAGGCGGTAGGGTTTCACTGATAGGTGGAAAAACCTTAATAACCTCATTGAATTCCTAGAAGAAAATTGAAGAAAATGAAAGTTAGTGAGAACCTAGAATCTTGGAGAGAAAGATATTCCATTAAGCCAAGATGCACCACCATAAACAAACCAATGAAAACTATGTAAGAGGGTAAAAAACTAACTTGTAGATGAGTTTACGTAAAAGGAAAATGTAATTCTTACAACCTTGCATGTCGAGAAAGTAAAAAAAACAAATATTTAACTCTGAGATCAGCATGAGGATGGTATATCTATAGTTGCATGCTAGACAGAGTTGAGACCAACATCATACTAGAATAAGAAGCACCCATTAAAAGCAATACTAAGGAAGTGGTATGAAAACAAAATAAGAAATAACACCTTAAGCAACTATGTGGCAAAGAAAATAAGTAAAGACTTTTGTAAAAGAAAGGGATGACATAGACACCTCGAATTTCAACGAGCTATGAAGGAATAGCCTTGGTTCCTTAGGTCGTGGAGTTAGGAACATAAAAGGAATTGCATTGTGTATGACAAAATTAACCATAAAAACATAAAATAAGTATTATTTTAATAAAAAACATTCATATTTCCATTACCTTCATTTTATGTCAAATTGTAGAACCAAAACAATAGGCTAACTTGACATAGGGTTTGTTGTAAGTTGTAGAGCCCAACTGTAACACTCAAGAGTGGAGATTGGATTGACAAGCGATGAAAGGTTGGGTACTGAACATAATGGTACTCTCGAAAATGAATTGTCAGATCAAAACCTTACCAGCCATATCGTCGATCGAGTGCTGACTTATGACACAAATCCCAACACATTAAATCCAAAATCATCAAAGAAATAGTAAGCAAAGAGCAATACAATTAGCCCTAAGTTGAATAAAATAAATACTGAAAATTTCCTATACCCTAGTTTCAAAAGGGATAGGATTTATAATCAAAACATTTCACATGGAATAAATTAAAACAAGCTCGGATGCATAATAAGTCAACCCCACACAAATAGAATTTTGATCATCCCATCCCAGATTTTGAAGGGTTATAAAGTTTAAACATTCTAAAGCTCTAAAGTTTTGAAAATACGGAACAAATATTAATTACTGTCTGGCATGATTATATACATATATATTAAAACCTTGGCTTAGTAATGAAATTACATATATATTGATAACCAGAAGGTTGTAATGAAAGGAAGAAAGAAACTTTGATAGAGTTGGTAATAATTTGTAAAAGTCTCCTCGGGGAATTTTTTTTTTTTGTAGAGGGGTAGATATGTTACACTCTTGGGATTTCTCTTGTCTATCGATTGGGTTATATGGGTGGAAGAGTTTGGTTGTGGAGTGGGATTGAGTGTTAGAATGTAAGCTCCCTTCCCTGCAAGACATCATGCATTTTCTGTTGTATACATGCTAGTGTGACATGGTGGGATAAGAACTTGATGTATTCCAATGATAAGGTGGTTGGTAGATGAAGAGAAGATTTTTCTAAAAGAAAAAAGGCTAAGAGACAAGGAAGGAGCAGGAGAGTAGTTGAAATCGAAACAAAACAAAGATGGTCATACATGTAAAACCTATCATAAATGATTCCCATTTTTTTCTACAAAATTATCTTTATTAAGTGGTTCAATTGGTTTATGGCTTGAATCTATAATCTATATAATGGCGGGTCCCTTTTCTTCTTTCCATCATTTGAATTGTCATGAAGGTATGCTCATCTTATTATTTCAAAATGTTATTCTATTTAATTATGAAAACATTTTTCTTGATATTGACCTATATGTTTGGAAATTTTGGATAGAAGTCTGCAAACCCTTCACTTAGGAGCCCGGGAGACCAACTCTCAGGCACAAAACTAGATTAAAAACCATTGTGGCACTAAATTTTTACATCTTGGCAAATCTACATATTTATTTATGAACTCTATTCTTTTTCATGGTTATGTTTAACCAAATCTATAGATATACATATGATTATTTTTCATTCGGTAAATTTGATGCCTCATATTTGGAAGAATTTGGAATTGTGTCTATCAATAAAGATTTACAAACCTCATTTCATTTTCTCATCTGCGCTATTATGTTTACCTCTACTTTCCATACTCAAATTGTGATATGCATTTTACATAGAGGTAAAAAGGGTTCCTATCTTGGTCAACCATTTCCTATGCTTCTAAATATAAATTTATATTTAGTTTTTTTCCTACAATTTTTTGGACACCCTGTAAAGTCTAAAAAAAATGTCCCAAGTGACATATCTACATATATATATATATATATATTATATATAATATATATATATATATAATATATTATATATATATATATATATATATATATATATTATATATATATATATATATATATATATATATATCTATATATATATATATATATATATATATATATATATATATATATATATATGTATGTAGTATATATGTATATGTATGATATACTATATACATAATATATATAACTATTATATATATATAGTTGTGTGTGTGTGTTTTTACTCTTTTACATTTAGTCATTCCACAGATCTATTTTCATTATGGGCATATCATGTTGATGCATTAATTAATGATCCCTTTTCCCTACAATCTTCTTTCCTGATTGTTTGTTTTCAAAACACATGTAATAGTAGTTTTGTTAACATTGAAGTGTTCTTTTAGTCATAACGTGCATACTATTTCTTTTACAACATGATTTTTTACCACAAAAATAGGAGCAGAAGAAGAAATAACAAAAGTTTGGGAATAAGAAGGGAGAGAAGACATAGGGTGTCGGTTCATGTTGATGTGGATTTAGAGAAATATGTAAGATGATCACAACTCACATTGTAAACCTAACTAGATAGCCTGTCACTCACCCCATTACTTAGCCCTAGCAGCTTTCCATCCATAATAGGTCAAGAGTTGGTATCCCTGTGCCACCTCACGTGTTTGCCCCTTTGGGAATTCCCAATAATGATGGCTAGCAAAATGTTATTCAAGCACAAACATTTATTTCTATCCAACGTTAGCCCATAGTGTCATTTCCTCCTCCCCCTCTTGAGGTAAATATTCCACGTCATGCCCAATCAATTGCTTCACACATTGTGCCCACTCCACAAGTAGCACCTCAACCTTCTATTCCTATTGATCAACCTCCTTTGTTCGCTACTCAAGTTTCTAAAAAAACTACTATACTTTCTTAGCCTATTGCTTAGTCCTCCAATCATGTCATCAAGCCCACTCAACCTGCTGCTAAAGAAAATAAGAAAAAGGCTAAAGTCACTAGATTCGATTCCTCCCCTTGTTCCTTGAATTCTATCACATCCCATCCCCAGGAACAGGAGCATCAGGTTGAAAGTGATCCTTCTCACATATTAAAATGACAATGGATATTTCTAGTTTTATTTTCATGCACAAATGGATTATGTGCTATTTAATCTACGATTTAGTTTAATTTATCATATTGTTTTGTATAGAATTATGGAAATTTTGTACATTTATATGGATGATTTACAAACACTTATTTATGTGGATGGAATTATTTGAGGTTTTTTTATGATGCATAAATTATATGTTACTTGAGGTTGCACATACATTTTGGAGACATATTCATATACAGATAATCATGATGATGAAGAGATAAGGAGTCTTCTTCGAGGCACAAGAAGGCTATATATGGTTGTTTGATGATATGTGTTTCACCATGCATATACAATTTTCTTGGAGGCACAAAGATCATATATATTTATGCATGTTCGGTAGCAACATTAGTTAATTTATTTATTGAGGTATTGGCACACGTGATTTACAATAATTATATTATTATGGTTGAAATTCATATTAAATGACTTATTTTTATGTAACAAGGAGGGTCCCACCTACTAGGAAACTTAAATATAATAATTTAGAAATGTAATTCTATTTAATTTTCCCTTTAGAACCCCCACCCTTGACCTCTAATCAAAACTTAATTATAAAATATATTATAATTAATTACCCAAGCAGTTTAATTTCCTAACCACTTTATGGAGGCATAAAAAGGGAGGGGCTTATGCAGAAGGAGACAAAATACTATAATGAGAGGTATGCGCTTGGTTTAATTTGTCATTCATTCCTTCTAATTTCAATATTTTGTGAGTTATAAGAAGAAAAACCAATAGGTGGCAGTAAATCCTTTTCGAAGGGAAGATATTGTATAATGAGCAACTCCACTCATTCTTTGGACATATTATTTTAGGTAACTTGATTTTCTATCATTTTACTTGTTGTTTGAAGGTTTAGTTTTTCTTTATCCAGTTCTAATAGCCATTAATTTTCTAGAGAAATAGGTTGTCTACCCTTATATCAAAGCCTATTAAGGTGTTTCAAAAGGTTTTCTCATCCGATATATTTTTCTTTCTTAGACTTCCGCATATGATATTTTACATTCCAGTGGTTTAGAATGTGATTTGGTCAATGATTCTTCACAGGAATTTGTTTTTTTTTATTTTGTTGTACTCACATACTTTTTATTAATAAAAATCATCATCTTTTCTCTATATTTTCTATGTATACTTCTCGCAAAATTTCATATTTTTTTATTGGTAGTTTATTTTCTTTAATCTACAAATTAATGCAATGCAGGTGTATAACTTTTTTGAGGCCAAAAGGTCTTAAAACACTGATAAGTTTGCTACTTCCCATGTTTGATTTTTTATTTATGTTCATAGATAATTTATATACTTATTTATATTTCCAAACTTTTTATAAAATTTCAGTCATTATTCTATAAATGTGTAGCTTAATTTCTTTTTCTACTTAGATTTCTCGTAAATAATCTCCCAAAATGATGGAAAAATTGTAAATTCTTACTTATTCATACACAAAAAAGGGCATTAAATATTGTGTATACTTGTCCCATTATCTCACTCACCCTAGTGATATTTGAGAGGTTGGTTAAGAGAAGCATAAAAATTATCTTTGATCAACACCTACCTTCCTCCCTTCCTCCTTGTGTTGTCATGTTTGGTGGATGTTGGTAGGACAACACACTCATCATTAAGAAAAAATGGAACATATTCTTTGAAAATAGACTTCCTTTCTTGTGGTGACTTAAATGCACTAGAATGGAATCTCAAAAGGCCAACCTCTCAAATACCTCACAAGAGGCTTAGGATACTTGGTACATATGTATTAATCAAGACGATAGGGAGAGATCCCAATACAGGAATAAGAATTGGAATTGGATGTGCACACATTCATGACACTATATATTTCTCTGTATATATCACTCTTATATCTAACATTTTTTCTCCCCTCATGTCCCCCCTATCTCTCTACCACCCCATATACCTCTCTATCCATCCTTCCTCTCTCCCCATATCCCTCTCCATCTTGATATATATCTCCTTGTGTATCTCCTCCTCTCTCTCTATCCCTCACTCCCTTTCTCTCTCATTTCCTCACCCTTATCTCTCTTCCCTACAACTCTGTGTCTATCTCCATCAATTTCTCTTTCTCTCACGCTCTTCCTCACTCCCTCTCTCCTATCTCTCCACCTCACTCCACCTCTTTCTCATTCTCGCTGCCACCTATCCATATCCTTCTCCCTCCCTTATCACTCTCTATGACTCTCCACATTTCTCTTTCCTTTTCTCTCGCACTATGTTCATCCTCCAACTACATCTCTATGTCCCTTCATCTCTCTCTATCTCTCTATATTTCCACATAATCTCTCTCTCTCTCTCTCTCTCTCTCTCACACACACACACACACACACACACATCATCATCACTCTTCCTCACTCCTGAATCACTCTCTCTAAATATTTCTCTCTCTCTCTCTCTCTTTTATTTCCTTTACCTCCCCCCTCTAGTTCTATTCCTATCTCCCTCCCTCTCTCCTTTGACTTTAAATATTACCCCCCACTCTCCATATCTATCTCTCACCCCCTTCCTCCCTCTCTCTCTCTCTATGTATCTCTCCCTTATCATTATCTCTATCTCTCCATCTATTTCTCCTTCCCTATTTATTCCCATCTCTCTTCCCCATATAGCTTTGTATATTTCCCTTTGTCTCTCTATATCTATATGCCTCTCTCTCTCACCCTCCCTCCCCACCATTCTCCCTCTCTAACCCCCACCCCTCTCTGTTACTATCTATCCCTTTATATCCCCCATCCATCCCTATCTTTATCTCCCTCCGTATCTCCTTCTCTCCCTCCCTTTTTCCCTCTCCCTCTCCCCCCATCCATAGCTTTATCTCCCTCCCTCTCTCCTTCTCTCTCTCTTCTAGTAACTTGCACACTATCTCTCTCCTTCTCGTCCCCATCACTCTATCATTATCCCTCTCCCTTTGTCCCCCATCTCTCTCTCTCTCTCTCTCTCTCTCTCTCTCTCTCTCTATATATATATATATATATATTTATATATATATATAATATATAATATATTATATTTATATATTTATATTATATATATATATATCCCTCTCTCTTAGTATCTCTCTTCATCCATCTCTCTCCCCACTTCAACTCTATATTTATCTCCATTGCTATGTCCTTATATATTTATCTATCTAACCACCACCCTTCCCCCATCGACCATCCATCCCCATATATGTTTTTCTATATCTCCCTCCCTCTTCATCTCACTCTCCATCTCTCCCTTTCTCTCTCTCACCCCTTTTCTACCTCTCTCTCTCTCTCTCTCTCTCTTCTTATTTTTCCATTGAAGCCTCGAAAATCGTTGCGACGACGTGGGGAAAACCACTTGGTCTAGACCTTGAAAGTAGGTCCTTTTCCATTCATTATAGTGGCTTCGACTAGGGATAATGGGACCAATTTCCCATAAAAGATTTGATAGTGTTGGTGGGATGATATATGATGTAGCAAGAAAATGATTGAGCTAAGTATAATATAATCTAACTACTCAACACATGCATATATCCTAATTTAACACTATTTAACTATAAATATACCTTGGAATTAAATACAATATGTGATCTACAATGAGGTCTTACAACAATTGGTAATAAAGAAAATTCAACACCAACAAGAAATTAAATCGTTTAACAATAATCGTTTTGGATAAATAGTTAGACAAAATGATTAAGAAAAATATATCACATATAAAATCGTTCATGCGTTCAAAATGGAATTAGAGATAACATCATATAGAATGCAATAATGCTAAACTATAACTCAGAATTTCATACATAAAACAATTGAAAGAAGCAGTATTGCTTAATACATAAATAAAAACATGATCATAAGATAAAAGTGCAATGTTTTGAAAAGTGTTTTTGATAAAATTTCTGCACCCCTCTAAATGCATGAGAGGGGTTTAAATACTAAACTATATGTCTTAAAATAGATTATTAAAAAAATAGCTGAGGTTTCAAACAACCTTCCTCAGGATATGAAAAAATAGAACTAAAAATAAATTAATGACTAACTCCTTTGAACTTGATCTCTAAGGTCGCAAATATCACTCATGGGCTTGAGCTGAGGTGGTTGGCTGATTGCATATTTTAACTGCCCAACAAATATGGCATCTATTAGTGCTGGCACCATATTTTGTGTAGAGGTTGTTAAACACCTTAAATTCATCCACTGGATGTGTAGTTTCACTAAAACCTGCTAGTATGCTTCCAAATTCAGCCCATTTATCTGTTTGATTGCCTCCTCCTTTTCCTGTAATGCCTATCTCCATTGCTTCTCTAATTGTTTGACATTCGGAAGAAATCTTGGTACACATTCCTTGATAAGATTGGTGCCATGAATATTTTCATTGATGGTTTCTATTATGTTGTTTGCTACTATCAATGTTTCCCTTTCTGCTTGTTTCAACTGAGAATTCCAATCCATGAACATAATATCTTTATGAGACTCCCCCAGCTTTGGTAGGTTAGCCTTTCTCCCATCCTTTGATTCTTTTCAGGTGATAAATTCAAAAATCATTTTATGGATTTCATCGTACTCAAACCTCATATCAATAACTTGGTTTGTTAACTTATCGTTAGTCTCCCAATTAGGATTTATCGGCAAGATTTTCTGGTAAAATACTTTCTTTTGCTGCATTAATAGGGAATTAAGGTTGAGTGCTTCGTTGATGAATTCGTAAATTTGCAGGTTATCCTTAAATTTATCTATCATGGCATGTATCCATGAATCTCTTTCTTCTAAGCTGGCTTGATGTTGTATTCTCATTTGTTCAAATTCCTTTTGGAGCTGGGCTACTTGTAATTTTGCTTACTGATTAGATTTTTCTTGAGCTAATTGTTGTTCTAGTAGCACAATTCTCTGTTCCTTTTCCTTGAGAAGCATTTGGACCTCTGTTGCCTTTTCAATAATTGTTGTGGCATAGGCTCCTATGAATTGCGACAATTTTGTGAGATTCTCAAATGGCTCGATAAGCGAGTCCTTCCATACGATGTCAATTGGTTCATTTTTTGTAGACATAACAGCTACAACGTCCAATTTTCTTTTCTTCCTTTGTCTCTTGACTACAACTTTGTGGGTAGGACTATAGAATACATCTAGTGGAGGTATTTCCTCAATTATTAAAACAAATTCTGAAGTAGGAGTAGCAGGAATGATCTTAATGTCCTGAGTGCCCGTAGCTCCTTCCCTTCTCATTTCTAGATTTGACTTATGTTGGGTTTGCTTAGGAGTTTGCATTTTAGATGTTTGCTCAGGGCTTGTATCTGTGTGGAGATTTTGTTGAATTGTTCCCATTCTTGTTCCAAGTCAATAATTAGAGTTTTATCTGATTTTGTTGATGTAGAGGCAACCTTTGCTTGTTTCTTTGCTGAGCTTTGCTCGATCGTCTTCTCTATGGTTCCAGCTATGTCCTTTTCAAACTCTTTATTTGTGCTTCCTCCACCTTTTTGAGACTGTTGTGCTGAGTTCTCTGACTCATGCGTAGATCTCTCTTGTGTTTCTTCTTCAGAGTTTTCTTTGGAGCTGCCCTCCAAGTTTATGTTGTGAGTTGGCTCCCTTATTGGTTCAATCTATAGTAGGTCCAATGGGACCTTTAATAATCTATTTTTCCTATATACATGGAAAGCCTTAACATCTTCCGGGGTCGAAAGTAGTGATGCCATATGAAAAACTTGTGTAAATGTTTTTGCTTGTAGGAAGAGGTCATCAAGGCGTCCTCTGCATGGGTAAACTCCTTTACTTTTACCATAGTAGTAAATTCCTTAACAGTGCCATTTGGGTCGTATTGCCTTCCCAAGGCTATAGCTAATTTTAGAGACTTAATAATCTCTGCTTATTTTAATGCATGTCCATAATCATGTAGTGAAAATGCACCATATTGTAATGGGAATGTAGACCAGATGGCCTTCTTCTGCTCCTTCAGTCCTCTACTTAATTTGCATTCCCCTTTTGTTTGGTAGGCTATTTCTCTGGTTATTAGTTTGTCGGGGACATAATATGAGAGAGCATGCGACAAAGCAATGATCCCAAAAGCTCTGATGTAGGTGAATGTCTCTTCCCCAAGCCATCTCGCTACTGGCAAGATATCTACTTTGGCCTCTTTAGAAAACCTAGGGGTGGTTCTGTCGTATGCTGCTCTATGAATGGGTAGCATAACCCCTTGACCAATTTTATAAAAATGGGGGTGGAATTGAGGTTCCCACAAAATTTTATGGTACATATGAATGGGAAGTGGGTCCTGTATAGTCCATTTCCATCCCATATTGGGAAATTGAGAAGAAAAATAAATTGCATCCATAATAAAAGCACTCATGAAAAAGGCGGGAAAATCCTTAGAGAAGAACTTCTTTTCCTTATATATTCTATAATGGCCTTAGGCAAATTGCCTGATAAAATTTAAGCCCAGTTCAATATTGTTTCATTTACTATTGCATCTATTAACGGGATCCATTCCATGGAAAACTTGGTGCTATCGGGTCTACCGAATAGCCTACATATCATTGTTGTTGTGAAACTATAAGGGGGAGAGATGGACGGTGTTGAGTACATACCAGTTTTATCCCATTTGAGCTTTCCTTCACTTGATTTCCAGGTCTGTGTGACATCTGACGGGTCCTCATTTTCTTTGGCGAATTTCTCAAGGAACTATTTATTGTAAAGCTTTTTCCGCTCTGGAAACTGGTACATTAGTCATAGATTATCTGCTGAGAAAGACCCCATGACCTCTTGTCTATGATTCTTGAATGTTCTGTCTATGATTTCTACCTCGTCAATTATCCATTTGACCATATCTATGTATGGGATTATCTTTGGTCTCGCGGCTATGCGGTGTAGGAACGAACATGCTATTTCGAAATAGGAGGTGTCAGATGACTCTTGAGCATCTGTCATGGCCATTGTTACCAGTGGCCTGGGGTGATCTTCTTCTAACAAGTTACATATCGTCTTCCATTTTGAAGTTCCTTTATCCTTACTGCATGTGGTATCAGATAAAAGAGGCAGCATTTCTGATTTCTCAGATGCAGCTGCCTTTCCCTTCTTCCCCATTACTTTTGATGATGTTCTCTGTGGAGTTTTCCTTAAATGGAGAAAAATGGAAGTTATCGGATGAACGTAAGCGAGAATGATAGTGAGAATGAATGATACAGTTAACTTGAAAAACGTAACAAGAAATGAGCTTTTGATAAAAACACAGATGAAAATATATCATATCACGTTGAGCTGCTTTTTAACATAAATGCCATTAAACTTATTAAATAGCCATTAATGGTTCCTTATCGCTGCATTTATTGCTCATTAAAATACCCCATTGCAAACGGGAAGGAAAAATTTTAAGGTGGCAGGTTTAAGCTACAAGAATGTCTATTTTTCGATTACGATGCAATATCGCAAATCACATTATCGCATATTTGATTGTGTGTTTTCTCAAAGTTCTTTTAAAATTCTGCGGGATGTGAAATAAGCGGCATATCCTTTATCATTTAGAGCGTAGTTTGTTTGAAGGAGTGATTAATTCATAAAGCACTTTTCACTATGTGGTGGACTTACTTACAATTTATAACATTTTTTTCTATCAGGTCCAGTTTTTATCGCACTTCACAAGCTTGGGCAATTCATAAGATTAGGATTTTAAGTAATTTGACGTGATGCAATAAGGTTGACTTGTTCTATCACAATATCGTATCTCGCATGTTACAACATGCTTTGTGGGTTGTGTCCTTTGTGAACATCGATATGCGATTGCGATAAGGGCTTTATTTTATAGGAAATGCCTTAGGTCTTAGCTTTGAATGAAAAGTCCAATGGTATCTAAGTTATGTGTCGTGATCCTTTTAATTGCAATTCGCAGATTTTTTTGGTTAATTAGACTTTTAACACACTTGGTCTAGCGGTATGCGAAAAGGTGAGAAATGTTAGTTTTAAAGGGTTTTGACCTGATATCTTGCTTTATTTTTTTTTAAGTTCAAAAAAAAGTGCCTAAGTGCTAAATTTTTCTTGGAGGGCTTTTTATCAAGGGTCCCCATTTATTAATATAATATTATCTATAAACCAATAAATGGGGGGGTTGTTGAATAGCAAAACAATTGGTGATTCGTTGGAAGAACTAGTTATCTTTAATAGTTTTTTGAAATTTCTAAAAACTTCCAAAATAAAGGTAGTTCAGAAAATAAAAATACATCAAATATAAGATAGGTAACATTTCTTTGAATAAGAAAACAAATCCACCTAATTATCACCCATTTGATTATCCTCTTCAATATGAAAATTTCTTTGTCTACATCAGTGATTACTTGGTTTTAAGGATAAAGCAGGGGGCTCTCACAAATTAGCTTTTGGATGTACTTAGTTGTCACAGGTAGAGCTTCTGCTACCAACATATGTCCATAGCATCGACAAGGTTACCTTTTAACCAACAATGATTCAGTATCCCATCCAGATAAGAGTGCAATTTTTAGAGATAGATTCAGATTCATATACTTCCTTTTTCTTTCTTTTTTAAACAATTCATTTTTCTTTAAAGTTTCATTTTTTATTCTTAAATGCCCTTGTCTTGGTTTGGTGGCCAAATTTGACAATGCCATTCACTAATCGTAACTTAAATGAACAAGTTGGTTCGTGATTAGACCCCTTGTCTTTTGATTAACATAATCTCAAACCATTACCCTATTTTGATATGCAGTATTGGTAATGTCAGTTTGTTACTTCCCTATGATCATGGTAAGTTGGCTCTTGATGAGACCTCTTATCCTTGAAGTTTAAGCATATTTTAGGATTACACTCTAAAAAGAGAAAACCTTACTGGATGGGGAGAATCATTGACTCCTTAAGAGTTTCTGGATGACAATTATAGAGTTAAGGATGCTTTTCTGTAGAGAGTATTTGCTTTGTTATAGATACTTTTCTTGATTGATGGTAGAACAAAGGTTTCTTTATAAAGTTGAGGCTTATAAAAGGACAAGCAAGTTTGGTGGAGAACAAGCAGATTCCATAGTAATAGAACTTAACTTATGTTTCAAATGTGAAAACTATCTTCTTAACAATCTTTACTTATACAAGCGAAAAATAAAAATATAAAAGAGTATTATTATTTAGCTCAAAATTAAATTCTATTTAACTTTTATTTTCCTAAAAAGTAAAGGAAATAGTGTACAAGGGATAGAAGAGGTTATCTTCTATGAAAAATATTTCTTCAGAATCTGCCCAGTAACAGGCAGAGAATCTCTTTTGCCTGATAAATCTTGCACTAAAAAGGTTGATGGGCCTATTTGTTCCACAATCTGAAATGGGCCAAGCCACATTCTTTGGAATTTTGTATGATTACCTTTTTCCTTGTGTGCATTATCCCACTTCGCTACTAGGTCTCTGAGCTAAAAGGATTTTTAACTTACAGAATTTGCATCAAATGAATATTTAACTAATTGTTAATGATGTGCATGTGTGATTTTGGCTTCATCTCTTTCTTCTTCAAGCTTGAGGATTTGTGATTATCTTAATTGCATAGAAGAGGAAGGATTTTCTTCAATAAATTGAACCAGGGCTAGAGAGGGAATAACCACATTTCTAGGGAGGACAACCTCTTTCCCATAGACCAAATTAAAAGGAGAACTTCTTATTGAGGCCTTTTGTGTTATTCGATCTTCCCATAGAGAAAATGTTAAAGATTTGTGCCAATTTTTCTAACTTTGATCAACGGTTCATTTGATGATTCTTATGATATTTTTGTTTGTATATTTGGCCAAACCATTTCCCTAAGGATAATAGTTAGTAGAATATTTAAGTTTAAAACCTCTTTTAAGATAAAATTATTTCATAACATTGCCTGTGAAATAAGATGCATTGTCAAACATGAGAGAAGATGGTAGACCAAATCTGGTAATAATAAATCAGTCAATAAATTCAATGATGTTTTCAAAATTGGTTACCTTAAGTGGAATTTCTTCCACCCATTTTGTGAAGTAATTAGTTGTTGTAAGGATATATTTATGTCACTTTGAAGAGTGAGGAACAATCTCACCTATTATGTCCAGTCCCCATTGTTCAAATGGATGTTCAATGTTGACTAGTTGCAATGGTAATGCGGGTTTCCTCTGTCTTCCAATAGCTGTTTGACAAATTTTACATTTCCTTACATATTCGTGTGCATACTTGAATAAGGTTGGCCAATAATAGCCAGCATGCGGGATTTTATGTGTCGTTGTGTCCTCTCCAAAATGTCCATCAACTAGTCCATCATGGAGTTCCTGCAAAATCTTTTCTGCCTTATATTTTTCAAGGCATATAAGCAAAACAACTTCATAATTCTTTCTAAACAACACATTATTGATGATCTCATATTGCTTAGATTTTATCATCAAAGCCCTTTTTCTTTTGTAATTTAGTTACGTAGGGGCATATCCATTTTTCAAATAAAAGATGATATCAACATATTTTTATTCAGTTTCGTTGCGGCATACCTCATATATTTGTATATCGTCACTTGAATATTGTAGTGCTGGTAATGGATGCTCCTACTAACATTTTTCAAAAATCTTGACCTTTAACAATTTTAGCTGGTCTGATGTCAATGTTGTATTCTTGTAATGTTGTCACCCAATTTTCTCTTTTCTCACCTACATCTCTTTGCATTAATAGATTTCACACTGTTGAGAATTGGACTACTACCTTAGTGTGAGTTTTGAGGAGAAAGGGTATGAAATGATTTATTGATTTGAAAACAACGAAAGCTTGTTTTTCAACATCTGAATAATTTAATTCAACCCCCTGCAAATTGGAGCTAAAGAAATAAATTGGTGCTTCAACTTTGTCATCATTGAGCTGTGTCAATATAGCTGCATATGATGTCTCAGAAGCAAAAGTATATAAAATGAAATGATTAGAAAAATTCAGGGTTGTTAAAGAGGGAGCATTTATGATTTCTTGTTTAATTAAATTAAAAGCTTCATGCTCGATATGTCCCCTTTTAAATTTTTTTTTTTCTTAATCATAGATTGGAGGGGTAAAACAATTTGTGAAAAATTAGGGACAAATCTTTTGACAAAATTTGTCTGACATAGGAAAGATTGCATGGATTTTTTATTATGAGGTAAAGATATTTCATAAATTTATCTTATCCTATTAGGATCAATGTGAATTCCTTCCTTGGAAACAATAAATCCAAGGAGCATTCCTTCACTTAAAGCAAAGAAATATTTATTGGGATTGAGAGAAACTCCATACCTCTAACAATGCTCAAATATTTGTTTTAAATCCTTTAAATGATTACTGGGATTTTTTTAATACACAGTTACATCATCTAGATAAATTACCACTGATTTATTCACCAAACCTTTGAAATTTATGTCCATGGCTCTCTCAAATGTTGCACTAGCATTGATTAACCAAAATGGCATCTTTTGGTAAGCATAGGTTCCCCATTTTTTTCGAAATGTGGTATTTAGCCAATCATCTAGATGTATGAGAATCTGATTATAACCTGAAAATCCATCTAGAAAAGACATTAGTTCTGAGCTTGCAACTAATTGCAGTATCTGTTCCATATGAGGTAATGGAAAGTTGTCCTTCTGACAAGATTTGTTGAGATTGTGAAAGTCTATACATATTCAAATATCACCTTTCTTTTTTCTGAGTGGAACAAGATTGGAAACCAACCTTAAATGACTTACAGGAAAAATTATTTTGTCTCTGAGAAGCTTATTCAATTCATATTTAATCTGATTTTCTAAATTCGGGTGAATTTTTCTCAGCTTTCTTTGTATCGGCATTTCATCAGATATCATGTGAATGGTATGTTGAATGATGGAAGTATCATATGTCTTAAGATCTTCATAGTTCTAAGCAAAGAAATTTCTGTATTTCTTCAACAAATGAATAAAGGCCGATTTTCATCTGGTGTAAGACCAAGTCCTAGATTGATATTTTGAGGTTTAAGGTCAGTTCCCAGATTAACTAATTCAAACCTCAAAGTTGAACTTTGAATTTTGAGTTAGTGGGTTTCTTGAACATGTCCTTAAGATCATATAAGTCTTCCAGCTTAACCATAGATTTAGGTATGGAATTTACAGTTGTTTCTTGCTTAAGCTGGTTGTCATGTTGATCTTCATCTATTATCTGATCATCATAAGATCCTTCAGACATTAACAAATTTATGATATCCATATCATTATTAAAAACTCCCCAATTGGTGATATTTTGAGAAATAAAATGCCTAAAAATTAATTCAATAGAAAAGTGATCAGGACTATAACCTCCTGGTGGAATGAGCTTGGATGCAACATTAGCCAAAATATTGGCACTTGCATTTTGAATTCTTGGGATAAGGGAAATGTTATGTTGGAAATAATACTGAGAGGGGAGTGAATCAGTATTATTAGATCAATAATTTAATTTCCCAAAAAAAACTATATACGCTACTTCAACTAAGTGAACTAGCGTGTACACGCGACTGTACTTAAAGAAAACAACGTATATGCAGAGAACTTTTTATTTAGACAGTTTATCATGTATTGAACTTTAACCAGTATATCAGAGATTTATTAGATAGTGCAGTAAAAGTAGAATAAAGAATCACACATAAGCAACACACAGGAACACCAAGATATAAGGTGGAAACCCAATGTGTGGGTAAAAACCACCTGCTGCTATCGTCTCTATCTTCTTTTAATAATAAGAAAATATGTTTACAATCTTGTACTGGGGCAGACTCATACCAGTTCGCAGGCACCCACCTACATAAGGCTACAACCTTCTCTCATTCTCCAGCTACTACTGGAAGGGAGCTACAACCCCCTAGCTCTTGTACTAGCCAATATGTTTACTAATACATAGGTGCCAGCCTACAGAAAACTCCACTCTTCTACCAGGGACCATGTTTCATGAATTTTTAGATTAGATACTCATGGGACACAAAACCACAATCTGAAGGCCACATTTCATTCAATTTTCATACTGGACCCATCAATAACTGCAATACAATCATCTGCATCAACCAATCACTGAAACTCAATCATCATAACCTGAATTTGATCATTTAGAACACTGTCACTAGAATACGATCACCATAATACAGTCACCAGAACCCAAAGCAGAACCCAGAACTCTGCAACACCAAACAGAAACAACTGAAACATACTTCATAAGGTATACGCTACTTCCATCTGTCGAACCAGCATGTATACGCACTTTTATCAAATCCAACCAAGGTACACATCTGTAAATATTAATTCATAATTTTGCTACTATTCCAAACTTCATTTATACCCAGATCATAACATTTACAGAATAATAGATGTGTCATTATTTAGATCTAGACTATAGATAATCAAACCATATCATGACAATTCATTTCAAGCCGTAATATCCCGATTCATCATTAGACCTTATCCCTCATCAACCGCTAAGGTTCATCCTTGGCTCAGATCAAGCAAAGCACCATAAGCCATTAACATGCATACTAGATCTCACACTTCATCAGATATTCGATACTTTCACACCTTGGCCTAATGATTTTCTCCTCCTTATATAGTTTTAGGCCTTTCTTAATACCATGGATCAAAATCACTTAGGACCAATACCTTGGACCAAATACCTAGGATCAATACCTCGGACCAAATACCTTGGACCAATACCAGGGATCAAAATACCTTGGACCAAATACCTCGAACCAAAAACTTAGTTTTCCAACATATATGTGCTTTTCCTTCTGTGAAAGTGCATGTGTATGTATACGCTACTTGTGTTCAGGGAACCTGCATATACCTCTCTTTCTTCATCCTTTGTAGTCTGATCTATAATTCTTTATTGTTGACATGATGCACCATGATCTTTCATCTGAGTGAGTTGCCATCAAGGATAACACCTGTATCATAATGCCAACAATCTCCCCCTTTGGACATGATGGCAACAACAACACCAAGTCACTCTCCCCCTTTTACATCAAGGGAAAAGGGTGGTCTAAGATAATTTCTCCCTTTGACATACATTATGATGGTCATGCTCCCCCTGAGTACATGCTGAAATGTACTAAAAAACATCCATTCTCTTCCTGAGTACAAGCAGAGTCTGCAAAAAAATATTTTCTAAAAGAATAACATGACTCTATAACTCAACTATGTGAGTATGATCTTCCTATCACCAATGACTCATACATACACCCATCTCCCAACCAAGTGGGGATATACCAGCTTTGACTCATCCACCCAACCAAGTGGGGATATACCAATTGTTTATACATGACAGAAACAAGAAATATTACATCATCTATCCAAGAGGACTCATATCACTTCCTAGACTTTTACATGACTTGAGTAATGAATGGTATAAATATCTGAAGCCATAGCTAGACTCAGCAACCATAATGCCAACAATGTTGAATGTATGTGAAGGCTAATGCTCCCCCTAAACCTGTACTACCTGTGCATTGTTAATAGGTCAATGATCAAGGCATCTTTGTCAGTCAGATAAAATTAATGAACAGAGCATATAGACATTAATCATCAATATCAGTTAGAACACCCACATTAGATCATGCCCCACTGTTTTTCTTGTCTAAAACACATATATGCTCCTTTACCTATAGAAACCCGCATGTGTATGCAACTCTACTTCATGCAACACATGTATAATAGCCTTTTCCTGAAGAATTGGATTTAACAGCAGGATGATGTAGCAACTACTCCGAGCTCTTATCTAAGATATTCAAATGTCTCTCTGGGTAGTGGTTTAGTGAAAATATCAGCAACCTATTCTTTGGAGGTAACATATTCCAATTTGACCTTTTGTTCAAGCACTTGTTCACGTAGAAAATTGTATTTGATGGTTATGTGCTTGGTCTTGGAGTGCATGGCTGAATTCTTTGAAATACTGATGGAACTTGTATTATCATATAGAATGGAGATGGGTGGAGTACATGTGATATGAATGTCTTGCAAGGTTTTCATCATCCAAAGAAGTTGTGTGCAGCAAGATGCAGCAACCACATATTCTACTTCAGCTGTAGATAAAGCAATTGAACTTTGTTTCTTGCTGAACCAAGATACTAACCAGGAACCCATATAGAATGCACCACCACTAGTGCTTTTTCTGTCATCAACACTTCCTGCTCAATCTACATCTGTATAAATGCATGAAGAGTAAGATCTACATCTCTAGGATACCATAAACCAAAGTCTTCAGTTCCTTGAAGATATTTGAAAATTCTTTTCACTGCCTGAAGATGTGATTCCTTTGGATTTGCTTGGAATCTTCCAACTATTCCTACTAAATGCATGATGTCAGGTCGGGTACCTGTTAGATAAAGTAGACTACCAATCATGGATCTGTAAGTTGGTTGATGTACTGCTACTGATTCATCATTTGAGCTGAGACTGCATCATGTTACCATTGGGGTACATACTGGTTTAGAATCTTCCATTCCGTACTTTTTCAAGATTTGTTTGAGATATTTGGTTTGTGAAAGAAAAATAGCATATTTATTTTGTTGAACTTGTAGACCAAGAAAATAGATAAGTTCCCCAAGCAAGGACATTTCAAATTCTTGCTACATTACTGAGGCAAAATTTTGACTCATGGATTCTTCATTGCTACCAAAAATGATATCATCAACATAAATAATAATAATTAGCAATTTATCAGTTTCAATCTTTGTATATAGATTGCTATCTGTTGAACATTTTGTAAAACCTTGTTGGTGTAGATATTTGTCAATACGGTAATACCAAGCCCTTGGAGCCTGTTTCAGACTTAAAGGGCCTTTTTGAGTCTGCATACAAGTTTTGCATGATTTCCAAGAATGAATCCTTCTGGTTGTTCAAAATAAACTTCTTCTTCTAAATCTCCATTCAGGAACGCTGATTTTACATCCATTTGATATACTTTGAATTTCTGAAAGCTAGAGAGAGCAAGAAACATCCTTATGGCTTCAAGTCTGGCAATAGGTGCAAAATTTTCTTCAAAATATATACCTTCTTGTTGAGCATAACCTTTACAAACAAGTATGGCCTTATTTCTAATGACTTCTCCATTTTCATTCAGCTTGATTTTGAATATCCATTTCATTCCTATAATATTTTTATCATGAGGTCCAGGAACTAATTCCCAAGTATTAGTCTTTTCAATTTGCTCAAGTTCTTCATCCATGGCCTTGACCTAACATTCATCTTTGCATACTTCATTCACATTTTGAGGTGCAGTGGAGGATAGTAATGTTAGATAGCTTGAGGTCGTTGTAATAGTTCTTTGTGTCTGTACACCTACCTCTTTTTCCCCTAAAATTTGAGTTTCTAGATGATTTCTCTGAACATACCTGGAAGAAGTATTTTCTTCTACCATTATCTCTTCTTATGGTGCTTCATTTGTTTTTTCTTCAATATCATTTTGATTTGATGTGGGAAAATATTCCCTATCTTCTTCATTTCCATAATCTTCTATTTTTATCTATTTCAGATTTTTGCATGCTTCATCAACTACAACATCAATGCTTTCAACAATTTTTCCAAGTCTTTTATTATAACATTTATATCCTTTACTTCTGGAAGAATAACCAAGAAGAATACCTTCATCAGATCTAGGTTCAAACTTACCAAGTTTTTCATCAGTCCTTTTGATATAACATTTGCTTCCAAAAACTTTAAAGTATTTCACAGTAGGAGTCTTACCATACCAAAGTTCATGTGGAGTTTGAGTGCTATTTACCCAACATTTTCTTGGTTGAGAATAGTTACAGCGACGAATGCAGCTTCACCCCAGAAGGTTGCAGGAGTTCCAGATTCATCTAGCATAGCTCGAACCATTTGTTGAACAGTTCTATTCATTCTTTCTACCACTCCATTTTGTCGAGGAATCCTTGCGGTGGTGAACTACCTTTTTATTCGATGTTGTTCACAAAAATCAAAGAATTCATCCGAGGTAAATTCCCCTCCTCGATCAAATCTGAGGCATTTTATTTTTCGATCTGATTCATTTTCAACCAAAGCTTTGAAGGCTTGGAAATTTTCAAATGCTCCATCTTTATGCTTTAGAAAACCTATCCAACACATTCTGGAAAAATCATCAATGAACAAAATAAAGTATTCTTCTCCACGACGTGACTTTTTCCTTGATGGTCCACATAAATCAGTATGAACAAGTTCAAGAGGCTTACTAGTTGACCCTTCTTTTTCAATGAAGTGAGAGCTTTGGTTTGCTTACTGAATTGACATGGTTTGCATATTGTATTTTCAGGGATGCTAATATCTAGAAGATCACGAACAGCCTTGAATCTGCATGCTTTTCTTATTTGAGAAAAGCTTAGATGTCCCAGTCTTCTATGCCATAGCCATTTTTCATCATTTTTGCTTAGATAAAATTGTTGTTGTCTTCCCTTGAGTATGTATAAGTTGTTTGGAGTTCTTGTACCTTTGATCACAGTCTCCCCTGTATCAAGTTCACGAACAATACATCCGTTTGATCGAAACACCACTTCATTTCCTTGATCACACATTTGACTGACACTCAACAGGTTATGATTTAAACCATCTACATACAAAACATTTCCAACTTTAACCTTTTATTTCACTAAAACATATCCTTTACCTTTTATAACAGCAGGAGTGTCGTTTCCAAATGAGACATTCTTTTCTTTTTCTAAGGCATTATATGAGTGAAGTTTTTCTTTGTCACTTGTCATGTGTTTTGAGCATCCACTATCGATGTACCACTCATTTTCTTGTCCTTCTGCATACAAGGCTATACCACATCTTTTTGTTTGAGATTCGTTCCTTCTCCATATCTTGGTATTTAATGGAGTTTTCTCCTTTTGAGGTGATTGCCGAAATTTGCTCCTGCATTTAGATTATTCATGACCAAATTTGTTACAAATTGAGCATTCAATTTCATTTTCAAGAAGAGAAAAGTTATTATCGGAATTTTTCTTTACCCCTGTTACATTCCTGTGATTTCGTGCTTCTCTAGTCATGATGGTTTTGTAAGAAACACATTGAGCAGCTTCGTGTCCAAAATTATGACATGAAAAACATTGCCCATTAAAGAATTTCCTGCGACTATCGAATATATTAACTTGGTGATTGTAGTTTCTATTCATCGTTGGAGAAAATTGAGTATGATTTACCTGTGATTGGTTGTGGCTTCTATTCATCCTTGGAATAAATTGAGTCTGATTTACTTGGTGATCTGCTTTATGCCTTTGCTAATGACTTTCATACTGTTCACAAGTCTTTGCTGCATCAAGATAGCTTTTAGTGGAGGTTGACGGCTTCTGTGATTGTGATGCTTCTTCAATATATCCAAGACCTCTCTTTATCAGAGGAGAACGCTGCACTTTGATAAATTCATCTAAGGTTTCTGGTCCTTTAGAAAATCTAAGATTGAGAGATTTCTCTTTCTCAAGATCCTTTCTTATACCCACAATTTCACAATCTAGTTTTTCATTGTGTTTTTCTTTTTCAGCAAGTTGATATGTCAAGGTATCAATAATCATATTCTTTTCTTCTAAACAGATTTTGAGTTTAGAAATTTCTTCATGAAGGTCGTCTTCTTCTAAAGCATCCCAAAAATTATCATCGTCATAAGCCATTAGAAGTCTATAGTCATTACTATTTTCATCTTCATCACTATTTGATAAACCATCGCTATCTTCATGAGTATAGTAACTTATTTTATTTACAACTTGTTTTCTATTCCATTTTGCATATTCCTTCCTTTTTCATATTTATCTTTATGAGGACATTTGGCAACATAATGACCGACTCTACCACAAGCAAAGCATTTTAAAGGTAGCTTACCTTTAAATCTTCTGGAACCCCGTTGAAGCTTCTTGATAAAGTTTACCTCATCTTCTTCTTCTAAAATATGTCCTAATTCATTGTGTTCTTCCTTTCCTTTTGCTGAAGCTTTAAATGCAGCTTCTCTCATATATGATGGACCTCCTTTTCTCATCTCAAAAGCAGTTAATATTCCGTGAAGTTGTGTCATAGTGATAGTCTGCAGATCCTATTTTTCTTCTATGGCAGACACTTTTTATTCAAATTTAGTAGACAAGGATCTCAAAACTTTCTCAACTAAGGTAACTTCCTTTATATCTTCTCCCAGATTATTCATACAATTAACAACCTCATCTATACGTAAGAAGTAACTAGTTATACTTTCATCACTGTGCATCTTAAGAGTTTCATACTAAATTCTGAGAGTTTGAAGTTTAGCATGTTTTACCTGATATTCTCCTTCGTAGCTTAGAACAATTTTGTCCCATATTTCTTGGGCTGATTTGATCTACATGACTTTGAAAAACTCTTATGGTGACAGGCTTCCCAATAAGGTATTGACATCTTTGACATTGGTTTCATATTACTTCTTACTTGTCGTATCTATAGGAATTGTTGTTGGAAATGTATATCCTCCTTCCACAATTTCCCAGACATCCATTCCATGTGATTGTAGATAGGTTTTGGTTCTTATTTTCCAATAAACAAAGTTGCTCCCATCAAATATTAGCGGTCTAATGGATCCCACGCTTCCTTGATTACTCATGGTGATGGATCTCCCTTCAAGCGATTAATCTTCTTTTGAAGTTTCTGCTCTGATACCAATTGTTGGAAATAATACTGAGAGGGGGGTGAATCAGTATTATCAGATCAATAATTTAATTTCCCAAATAGATTTATATACGCTACTTCAACTAAGTGAACTAGCATGTACATGCGACTATACTTAAAGAAACCAGTGTATATGCATAGAACTTTTGATTTAGACAGTTTATCATGTATTAAACTTTAGCTAGTATATCAGAGATTTATTAGATAGTGTAGCAAAAGCAGAATAAAGCATCACACATAAGCAACACACAGGAACACCAAGATATAAGGTGGAAACCCAATGTCGGTTAAAACCACCTGTTATTGTCGTCTTTGTCTTCTTTTAATAATAAGAAACTCTGTTTACAATCTTGTATTGGTGCAGACTCATACCAGTACGCAGGCACCCACCTGTAGAAGGCTACAACCTTATCTCGTTCTCTAGCTACTACTAGAAGGGAGCTACAACCCCCTAGCTCTTGTACTAGCCAATATGTTTACTAGTACACAGGTGCCAGCCTAAAGAAAACTCCACTCTTCTACCAAGGACCACGTTTCATGAATTTTCAGACTAGATAGTCCTGGTACACAACACCACAATCTGAAGGCCACGTTTCATTCAACTTTCATACTGGACCCATCAACAACTGCAATACAATCATCTACATCAACCAATCACTGAAACTCAATCATCATAACCTGAATTTGATCATTTGGAACACTGTCACCAGAATACAGTCACCACAACCCAAAGCAGATACCAAAACTTTGCAACAGCAAACAGAAACAACCAAAACATACTTCATAAGGTATACGCTACTTCCATGTGTCATACCAGTGTGTATATGCACTTTTATCAAAGCCAACCAGCATACACATCTGTAAATATTAATTCATATTTTTGTTGCTATTCCAGACTTCAGTTATACCCAGATCATAACATTTACAGAATAACACATGCGTCAGTATTCAGATCTAGACTATAGATGATCAAACCATATAATGATAATTCATTTGAAGCCGTAAGATCCCAATTCATCATTGTATCTTATCCCTCATCAACTGCTAAGGTTCATCCTTGGTTCAGATCAAGCAAAGCACCATAAGCCAATAACCTGCATACTAGATCTCATACTTCACCAGATATTAGATACTTGCACACCTTGGCCTAATGATTTTCTCCTCCTTATATAGTTTTAGGCCTTTCTCAATACCATGGATAAAAATCACTTAGGACCAATACCTTAGACCAAATACTTAGGATCAATACCTCGGACCAAATGCCTTGGACCAATACCATGGATCAAAATACCTTGGACCAAATACCTCAGACCAAAAACTTAGTTTTCCAACAGATATGCACTTTTCCTTCTGTGAAAGTGCATGTGTACGTATACGCTACTTGTGTTCAGGGAACCTCCGTGTATACACAACTTGGTCAAGGTGAACCTGCGTATACCTATCCATCTTCATTCTTTGTAGTCTAATCTATAATTCTTTGTTGTTGACATGTTGCACCATGATCTTTCATCTGAGTGAGTTGCCATCAAGGACAACACCTATATCATAATGCCAACATGTTAAACGTTGTAAAATGAGAGGTGAGGTCCTGGACTAATGGTTGACAATGTTTCAAATGTACAAAGAGATAGTGTATAGTATTTCTTACCTGTTTAATTACAATTTCCAAATCTCCAAACACTTGAAGATGTTTAATATCAAGGTTGATTGCTTTATACAACCTTTGAACTAATGCTTCATATTTGGCAGTATTGTTTTTTCATTCAAATTCAAGTCTCCATGCTAACATAGTTTTTTCCCCTTCTGGGCTAACTAATATGCATCCTGCTCCAGCTCCATCATTGGATTTAGATCCATCAAAAAATAATTTCCAAAATAAAGACTTGACTACAGGTTTATCTACAAAATTTATACACTTAGAAGCATATGTTTGAGAATAATTTTCAACTTACGATATAACATAATTTTCCAAGAAGGGTGAAGTATTTGCATTAAAGTTACCTAAAAATGATTCAACTAAATAATTTCCAATGATAGTGTTGTTGTATGCAACTAGCTCATTCTCTCCCTCTAGTTCTGTAATGATATACTTTTGATGTCTTTCATGGTCAACCCTTATTTGATTTGGCTTGCCATTTTAGGGAATCGACATATGGGACCAGTCAGTTTCAAAATAGTTATGAAGTTTTTAGACTAGTCTCTTCGAAGGGTTAAGTCGTAGAATTCCAGGATATCGATGACAAGGATGTCAATTACTTGACATACTTTTGGGTTTGATGAGAGTCTAATAATGACTTGATTGAGTTCCCCTCTAACTTCGACTTGAGATTGATCTACTTGCACAATGCGAACAACATATTTTTGGGGCTCCACATTCAATTTCGCACAAACTATTCTTGGTATAATGTTGGATGAAGCTCTAGAATCAACTAAAAAAATTTGTAGATTTTTATTGAAAACTTCAAAAGTCAAAATAAATGGAGGTGTATGGGATTTGGATCTTCCTCCTATTAGAGAAATATCAATTGATTTTTTTTTTACTAATGTTCACCCTATTCTTTTTCATATCTTCAACGATGTTGTATCCCATTTCATCAGAGACTAGAATGGTTTTAGCTGAAGGTGAAGAATTTGATTGAGGAGGAGTGGTTTGAGTGCATTTGGGGGATGATTTCTTACCTATTGCTTTGTCTTTGGGAGTTGGAATTGATGTTTTCTGTTTTGGATTTGTTTGTGTAAAATCTACAGTGCTTCTACTCCTGGTCGCGACAAGTAATGCTTCTTGTGCTTCTTCATTAGGAAGAATGAAATCCCACATTCCTTGTAATTCAACCACTTCTTCGTCATTCGTTTGTTCTTCAGTTGTTGAGACTTCCTCTTCCTCCACATCTGATTTAGCATTTGATATTGTGCTTGGAGGCTTAGAATCAGAGGAAGCATTTATTTTGTAAGGTATGTAAGCTTTCCTTGAGGAAGTCTCAACTACCTATTTCTTGATGTCGACCATTTCATCGGACATGGTTTTAAGGACCTTCTGTAGACCTTTAAGATCAAAAGGATCTTTAGGTGTTTTTTCCTTAGATTCATCCCTAAAAGTTACCTTCTTGGATTTTTGTTCTTCTAATGCATTCTTCTTATCTAAAGCTAAAATACATTTTTTCTACAATTATGGCTTCTTTAATGTTTTCTGCCAAAGTTGGTTTGGCAGCCCTATCGACAAAAATAGTTGTGTTTGAGGGAAAAGAGGAAATGTACTATTCATTTTGGACTTCATCACTAGGCTTGGATGTCATTGGGAGTTTATTCAATAACTTATTAAAACGTGAATTGAAGTCAAATAATTGGTTCTTTAGGTTCAGTTTTCAAGTTGGAGAGATCATTGAGAAGAGTAGTCATCGATCGATCATCTCCAAACTTGGTTAGGAACTTCTCTTAAAAGGCATCCCAACTATTACTAGAACTAGATGGCAATGACAAATACCATGATCATGTTGATCCTTGTAAGGTATAAGGGAATAATATTACAATTGAATCTTCTTCTACCACTTTTTTTTTTTTTTTATAAATCAGTTGGTATATATTAGATCACAAAATTACATAGAGTTACAAAATGGGTCTGCCCTTTCCAAAATATTAGAGAAATGCAGGCCAGTCGGAACAGAAACTACATACAAGGCCTTAAGGAGCACGAGGCCCGTCACTTTGAACTAAAACTACCCATACAGAGCCTGGATCTAACAAGGATAGACATGAGTAATGGCCAACCACACAGGGCTGCCAGACAAAACGAGAGTCAAAACTGACATAGAGGGCTATTGAAAGGCCAGTCGAATTACATTAGCATCAGACACTAGAATGAAAACAAAACAAATGAGGTAGACTGTAACACTTTGTAGAAACCTACCTCCTAGGTGCTCACTGGTCGATTTCTACATCTTCATGAGGAAGAACAACACTTGGGCTAGCTTCCTCACCTTCCTTGGGAGCCTGCTGGGACTTGCGGCATTTCACAGTTGTAGTTTTGAAAGCGTCCTTCTGGATATCCACGGCCCCATTGGTCCCCTGGCTAATTGAGATGTTGAAGAGCCTAATGAAGGCTCCGAGGCTCTGAGACATCATTCTCAATTCCTCAATGAGTGCTTTCATGTTGATTTCCAGTTTTTCTAACTTTGCAAAATTCTTGGCCGAGGCTAGAGAAGTAGAATAGTGGGCATCTTTCATGGCAGCTCCTTGCATGCTTAATTCTTTGGCGAGCATGGTTTTCATACACCAAGCCTCACTCTAGGTTCTCAAGAATTGAGTAGCCCTAGTGGCAGGAGTGCCTAGGTCCTCGAGCCAATCCGCTTCCTCACCGATAATATTGATGTTCAAACCTTCCTGGGCTTCATCCACCTTAACTTGTAGATCATCCATAATTTTTTTCCCTTTGTGGAGACCGAGGCTTCATTCATCTCCCAGGCTTGTTTTAAATCCCTGGTCACTCTAGCACTTCTATTGACTCTGTTCGCCATAATGCTAATGCAAATGCCCACAATTGATAAACAAGTTCCTATATACCTCATAGTGCGCACCAGGCTTAGCTCTAAGAGATATCTAGGGCAGATGCAAATAATTCCAGAGGTCTATGTATTTATAATTGAAGGTGCAATGTGAGGGTTCTCAACTCCAGGAAGAGCCTCCTTAATTCCTCTATTCCTGACAGCTATGATCCCCATCAAATTACTGATTTCCTTTTTCATTATCATAGTCGATTGCAATCAAATTACCACACTTATTCCTGCCAAAACTAGGCCATGTTTCCTCTGATATACGATGTGTGATCTGACCAACATTCTTGTGATGGATCTACCCCTCCTCCTTACATGAACCATAGGCCTTCCATTTGCAGTTCCATATCCAGTCATTATGAATTCGGTTATGGAAAATGTGACTAGATTCATAAATTAATGATGAGCCATCCCATGGATGTCATTCCACTCTCCTATCATGCCAAGGTCTTGCCTGGAGAGTTGTAAACATTTGTCTCGAAGATCCTCACACACTACATCCTGCCAGCAAGTGTCCAATTTATCATTTCAAGTGTCGACTCCGTGGTTTGCAATACAATCTACCATGGCATTTTCATTTCACCTGACAACCTGAAAAATCACCCCATCGAGAACTAAAAGATGTTTGGCTATGAGTTCTGTTACTTTAGCTGGTCTCCAGTGCTTCATGACCTTTTTAGGCTGAGTACCAGTTTGTAATTTTCTTGCTGCGTTGATATCTAGGAGCGAATATCCTTCCACCACTGTAGCCCTTTTCCCCAAGCGAATAAGGATTTGTAGACCTTGCTCTAAAGCTACGAATTCAGCTTCATTATTGGTATCTTCCCCCATAAATTGACTGAAGATGTGAATAATTTCGCCACTGTTGTTTCGTATTAAACCTCCTAGGCCTGCAAGTCCTGGGTTGCCCCGAGAGGCACCATCAAAATGTAACTTGTAAAATCCCAGTTGAGGAGGTTACCAGGAGACTAGAGAGGAAACAGGAAGATGGCCCTGCACCTGAGAAATAGTAGTAGTGGCAGCCAATATCCCAAAACATTGCATAATTTACCTGTCATTTGTGGAAGGTTCGTGCTTCTGTTTTGCTTTACACCTGGTAAGGGTTGTCTCCCGCATGTTTTGAATAATACTCATTTTAATGATTTCTAGCAGTCTGGATTCTTTTTGAAAAATTATTTTATTCCTTTCTTTCCAGGTAGACCAGACAATGAAATCAGGGCTTAGTTTCAATAGAATGTTTACTGTGTCACAACTAGAAAAATTGGTTCTCTAATTTCCTATGCTGTCTTGTATAGATTCTTTGATTTTGTTTGTCTGTTTAAATATTTTCTCCATCCAAATGTAGAGTTGATTGGTCCATTCACAGTTATTGAGGAGGTGATTCATCGTTTCCTCTTCTCTTTCATAGAGGGGGCATCGGGAAGGACCCTTGAAACCTTTTTTACATAGGTTTTCTCAAGTAAGGATCCTGTGGTGCATTAAGAGCCATAGGAAGGTTTTAATCTTTGGCCAGATGGTTAAGTCCCATACATTGTTATGCCAATTTACGTTCCTATCCTGATCACTATCTTCTAAATGCAGTTTAGCTTCCTTCAGGGTGAAGGTTGCCCCATCTAGTTTGCCCCATCTTAGTCGATATTTATCCTGAGAGTGACGGATCTTCCTTTCATCTAGACAAGATTGTAGAGTTAAAAGAATGTCATTCATTCCATATTCCTGAAGGTTATTGTATATGTCCCAATGTCTCTAGTTCTAGTCCTCATTATTGTCTTTCTAATACTGGTTCACCGTGAATTTACCTTGATCTTGGTAACTTTGCTGCAGGTGGGATAGTTAGGACTCTCAAGTTTGGGTGGTTGTTACCAAGCATCCTCCCAAAAGAGAGCAGTTTTTCCATTACGTATTTCCTAGAAACGGTGCTACTAGATAATGTTTCAATTAGCCTTAGCAAGGTTCCAAATGGGAGAGCCTACTGGGGGGTTGGTTAATCGAATTAGATCCTAAGGGTTCCAGTCTCCAACATAATTGGCTTTCCATAGCCTGGCCCAGGGTGTGTGTCATTCTTTAACCCACCTCCATGAGAGTTTGGCTCCATAGGCTTTGTTAACTGTGTCCGGGTCTAGAAGTCCCAAACCACCTAGATTCCTCGATTTATAGAGTTTCTCCCATGCTACTAGGGCCCATTTCTGTTTATCAGAGTTTCCCAACCATAGGAAGTTTCTTTCAATGTTTCTGATCTTCTGGAGAACTTCTTTGGGGGCTGGAAGAATGGAAATCAGATACTGAGGGATGGCTTGTAGGACCGCCTTAGTTAGGACAAGTCGGTCGGCTAAGTTAATGACTCTATTAGTCTAGTGTTTGCATCGGTTTTCGAGATTAGAGAGCAGCTTCTCCCAATGGATCTTTTGCCAAGGTTCATTGGTTAGAGGGATTCCTAGATACTTAGAAGGAAGGTTTTGCCTTTTGAACCCAAGGATAGAGGTGATATTTTTCTGGATTGTTAAGTGAGTATTGAAGAAGAAAATAGAGGATTTGTCTAGATTAAGGTCCATACCGGTAGCTTTACTAAAGAGATTGAGGATGGTTTTGAAACCTTGAGCTTCCTGAATCGTTGGGGACCCATGGAGCATGGTGTCGTTCACAAACTGTTGGTGAGTATTGGCTAGGCAAGATAGCTCAGGTTGGAGGCCCTGAATTGTGTTTTCCTCCTTCGCATTTTTGATGATGTGACTCAGGCCTTCCATTAGGATGACAAAAATGAAAGGAGAAGTAGGATCTCCTTGACGAATACCTCTAGAGGGAGCAAAGGGGAAGGTGGGAGCTCCATTGACTAGGATGGAAAATCTTGGGGATTTGATTAGATCTAGAATCCAGTTGATCCGGCATTGAGCAAAACCGAAGGCTTCCAAAATGGCTTCCAAATACCTCCAACTGACTTTTTCATAGGCTTTTGAGAGGTCCAATTGTATGATCATGCCTGCTTTTTTCTGGGATTGAAGAGTGTGAACCATTCCTTGAGCTAGCAGGATATTGTCCATGATTTGTCTTCCCTCCACATAACCAGATTGCTCCTCTGAGATTATCCAAGGAAGAATAGGCTTCAGTCTATTAGCCATTACTTTGGAAATGATCTTATAGAGAACATTGCACAAAGTGATTGGTCGAAACTTTGAAGGTGTACTTGTTGCCTCCTCTTTGGGAATAAGGGCCATGAAGGTAGAGTTGAGGGATTTGAGTATGGAAGAAGATTTTCGGGAATCTTCCACCACCTCCCACACTTCCTGACACACAATATCCCAACAGGTTTTGTAAAAATCAATAGTGAAGCCATCCGGTCCTGGCACCTTTCACTAGACATTTCTTTCACTGCTTCTTCCACCTCTTCCATGGTTACAGGGTGGTCTAAAGATTTATTTTGATCTTCTGTTATTAACCTTGGAATGGAGGACATGACCTCCCTTATGGCTTCTTCCCTGTTTGTATCTGGTTCTGTTGTTATCTGGCTAAAGTGATCAATGACAAGGGAGGATATTTCCTTATGAATTTGGAGGGTAGTACCATGTTCATCCATCAACAGGGTAATTTTTTTGGCACACCTGTAATCTGTAGCCGAGCAATGGAAAAACTTGGTGCATTTTCCCCTTCTTGGAGCCATTGAATGCGAGATTTTTCTCTCCAGATTGTCTCTTCCTGCTAACATCTATCATCCCACTTCTGCATAAGTGTTTGCTCTATGTGAATGGCCTCCTGGGTGATGTCCCCTTGTAGCCAGTTCATGTGGATTTGAGCCAATTGTTCCTCTAGGGCCTGCTTATCTTTGAAGATGTCACCGAAGACCTCTTGGTTCCAGGATCTTAGCCAAGATTTGAGGTGTTTTAGTTTGACTTGGAACCTGTACATTTTGGTGCCTCTGATGTCCAGTGGTTCGTGCCACTAGTGTTTAATTTTAGAAGTGAAATCCGGATGACTTAACCAGAATTTCTCAAACCTGAAAGGTCTGTTTTACGGGGTGTCGAGGATGGTTGCGTCCATGGTGATGGGCCAATGATCAGAGCATCCACAAGGTATAATGTTTGATTCTATTGTTACCCCTACCAAGAGGATGGCTTCTATAATAAGGAAACGGTCAAGTCTAGAGGCAATCTGTCTGACTCCTCCTCTTTTGTTATTCCAGGTGTATAGACCGTTTTTGGGATAAATATCCACAAGTTTTGTTATTCTGTTGAAGTTGTTGAGGGCCTCTGCATCTTGATTTAGCATTCTAAACCCTCCTTTATTTTCTGTTAGCGAGGTTATCATGTTGAAATCTCCACCATAGATTGCTTTAGCTGTGGGATATCTGTGCTACATTTTGGAGAGGCGATCTAGCATCACCAGTTTGTCTTCTAGTCTCTAGGGACTGTAAATGTTGGTACACAAGTATGTTTTGGAATCTCCTATGATTTGCATTTCCAGGGAGATGAATGATCTAGAAGCCTTTTTTGTGATGAGGTGGAGGATATGAGGATTCTAGAGGGTAGCCAGGCCTCCCTCCATTCCATTCCCTTCCACTTCTATGTATCCATTCTTTTGCCTAAATTTTTTCTTATCCCTTTCATTTTCTAACTGGAGCATTTTGTTTCTTGCAAAAAAAATCATGTCAGGTTTTTCATTTGTGACTTTCTTTCTTAGAATTCTTTGTTTTCTTTGGTTGTTTAGCCATCTAGCATTCCATGAGAGTATCTTCATGATTAACAGAGTTTTTAAGAAAGAAGCATGAAAGCCTCAAGGGCTTTCATCTTACCTAAGTTTAGGAGCATCTAACCTAGCTCTTGGAGTGCCTCATTGTTAGTGTGTCGACCTCTCTTCTTTCTGTGTTTAGGATTGAGATGATTTTGATGCAATCCTAGGGTTTTAATTCCCAGACCCTTAGATGTGCCAAATCCTCGTTTTTACATGTTCAGCTCTACATCTTGCCTTGCTAGGAATAAAGAGTTCACTCTGTCTAATTCCTCCTCTCAGATATGTTCCATTCCTTTTTTCTTCCACTACTCTATCATGGTTAGGAGATCCATACCTTCTCTTTCTAGAATATCACTTAGGTCCATATCCTCTGTCCCTGCTTCACTGACTATCATTTCCACGTCTTCCTCTATTTCTTCTGTGAATGCTTGAAATGGTGGGGTGTCATTTATATGGCTTGGAATAGGAGTTGGAGTTTTCTGTGTGGGATCATCCTTGTTATCCTGCAATAGATTAGTGGCTTGGGGTGCTTCAGCTGCCTCCGTGTTTGATCCTAGAACTTCAAAGGCATTGACTATGTTTTTTATGGAGGTGTTTGATTTGGGTTGATATTTTCTATTGGCTCTATACCTTCCCAAAGGATGAGTAAAACCTTCCTAAAACTTATCATAGATTTCTTTGGATTGCTCGATTGGCTTGTTCAATGGGAATTCCCTAAACAAGTGTCCATGTTCATAACATTTCCGACACCGAAATGGGATTTGCTCATAGTCTATAGCTTGAAAGAAAACTTTGTCTCTAAATTCTAACCAAAGACCTTCATGAAGGGCACCTAAGACATCCATCTCAACACAAATTCTTGCACAAGAAGTGTACCTTTTTTGCAAGGTTGCTTTCGAAGCTTTGATGAAGGTACCCAGCTTGTTGCCTATTTGCTCCAGCGCTGCAGGTCTCCAGTAATCAATGGGGAGGGATAATAGGTGAATCCAAATAGGTACATGCTTGAAAATCTCCCATTATGGTGCAAAGTTGGGTTTCCATGGTCTCATATATAGGCATGCTGAAGCATAAAAGTAAGGTCCTCCATCAAAGATGCGATCCTTGTCTTCCAAGTTCGCGAAAACTACAGTAAAGAAACCTTTGGCTCCCAGATGTAGCATAAAATCCCCTTTTGGCTTCCATTGTTGTTTGATCCACAAGGAAAGGGCTCTTTCTGTAGGCTAGAAATTGATGAACTTATATATCACCGCATGTACTGACATGTGGTCTCTGTAACCCTGCATTTTCGAGTTAGTTATAATCACACATAGGCTTTCCGTTGTTTTGGGCTTGTAGTGTCCTGGGTCCTTTTGTTTTCTGGTTTTTATGGTCGATCCTTCCAAATTTGTTTCATACGAGGGTCGAGATTCCATTTCCACAGATTGCTTGTTTCTTCCTCCTTCTACTTGTTGTGTCAGATCTGGATGGGGGTTTCCTTTGTCTTTTTCTTCTAACACCCTAATTTCATTAGTTCGTTTTTGGTTCTGGGTTTCCATGGTTTGCCCACCCATTTTTTCCTTCTTGCTTAGCTCATTCTTTCCTACATTCTCAGAGCTTGATATCTGTACCCCTTCCAGTGGGGCCTTTCCTTTAGTTAACATTGCTTGCTTGTATGATGGGGCCCCTTTGGACCCCGCTCACCTCATTTGTTGGGCCAAAGCCTGCCCACACCTCAAGAGCTCTGCTAACTGGACTCTGCCCTCCTCCAGAGTTTGTGACAAAGGTTCAAAAGCTCTGAACCAAAAAAATTTACTGCATTCTTAGCTCCTTCTCGTCCTTTCTTCTACCACTTCATTTAGATTTATGGACAACATAAAGTTGTTTATGTGTTATTTAGCTGGTAGGCCATCATCAGGGTTGAATTTTGGTAACCACTTTTCTAGATGGGTGGGCAATGGATGTAATGGCCCTTCCATTCGAACAATTCCTGGATTTGTCCATGGTCTTTGAGCCATCATGGGTATCCATGTAGAGGAAGGTGTTCCAATAGTTGAAGGTGATTTGGTAGAGGAGGCTTGTGCTCAAGTACTAGTGTAAATCACAATTTGGAGTGGTGAGGTGGATGATTGATTTTGTGATAAAATGGATGGAATGAATGAGGGTGTTTCAGGTGATGATAAGAGAACCTCACTATGAGCTTCAGAGTGTGTTTTCTTAGTTTTCCTTTGGTTTGGTAGAGGGAATTCAAATGGGGGGATCCCAAATTTTTTGTTATGTGATCTAATTAACCTTTGAGAGGGAGGAAATTGAGAAGAAACATTGGCTTGGGATAAATCAGATTCTTCTTGAGATAAAGAAATCCCCTGCATTTTGTGGATCAAAGACTGAACTTCGGGAGTTTATATAGAAGAAGATTGATTTGATTTATTTGGGATCAATCTAGTGGATTCTAAGGATTTACTTACAACTTCTCACCTAGGATTTGGGGATTTAGAATGTGACCAAGAAGTTGGAGGTGATGGTGGCCTACTGATTGAAATTTGATTTTCATTCATTGTTGGCCCTCCTTCTAGTGCCAAAATGTTGAAGCCTCGAAAATCATTGCGACAACATGGGAGAAAACCACTCGATCCGAACCTTGAAAGCAAGTCCTTTTCCGTTTGGTATAGTGGCTCTGATTGGGGATAATCGGACCAGTTTCCCAGAAAATATTTGATAGTGTTGGTGGGATGATATATAATGTAACAAGAAAATGATAGAGGTAAGTATAATCTAATTTAACTACTGAACACATGCATATATTCTAATTTAACACTATTTAACTATAAATAATATAATAAATATACCCTAGAATTAAATACAATATGCGATCTACAATGATGTCTTATAACATTTGGTAATAAATATCATTCAACTGCAACAAGAAATTAAATCGTTTAACAATAATCATTTTGGATAAATAGTTAGACAAAACGATTGAGAAAAAAATATCGCATATAAAATTGTTCATGTATTCAAAATAGAATCAGAGTTAACATCATACAGAAGGGAAATAATGCTAGACTATAATTCAGACTTTCATACATAAAACAATTTAAAGAAGAAGTATTGCTTAATAAATAAATAAAACATGATCATAAGATAAAAGTACCATATATGACAAGTCCTGCTCATGTCCTTCAACAATATTAACCCAATTTCAATCAATCCAACACATTCTAAGAGCACAAAAGTGCATTTCAGTAGATCATGCTAGATATTTAAAAGAAAATAGATGTTCCATTCATTTCATCAAAACCTCCTCAAAAGTACAGAAGTGCAATGTTTTGAAAATTGTTTTTAATAAAATTTCTGGACCCCTCTCTAAATGCATGAGAGGGGTTTAAATACTAAACTATATGTCCTAAAATATATTATTACAAAAATAGTTGATGAGGTTTCAAACAACCTTCCTCAGAATATGCAAAAATAAAACCAAAAACTAAAAATAAATTAATAACTACGTTCTTTGAACTTGATCTCGGGCTTGAGCTAAGGTGGTTGGCTAATTGCATATTTTAACTGGCTAGCAAACATGGCATATGTTAGTACTGGCACCATATTTTGTGTAGAGGTTGTAAAACACCTTAAACTCATACACTGGCTGTGTGGTTTCACTAAAAACTGCCAGTATGCTTCCCAATGTAGCTTGTTTATCTGTTTTATTGCCTCCTCTTTTTCTGGAGGTTCGTGTCTCCACTGTTGCTCTAATTGTTTGACATTTAGAAGAAATCCTCGTACACATTCTTTGACAAGATTAGCACCACGAATATTTTCATTGATGGCTTCTATTATGTTGTTTGTTGTTGTCATTGATATCGCTATTTCCCTTTCTGCTTGTTTCAACCAAGAATTAAAATCCATGAACAAAATATCTTTATGAGACTCCTCCAGATTTGGTAGGCCAGCCTTTCTCCCATCCTTCGATTCTTGACAGGTGATAAATTTAGAAATCCTTTTATGGATTTTTTCATACTCAAACCTTATATCAATAACTTGGTTTGTTAACTTATCATTGGTCTGACAATAAGGATTTATCTACGAGATTTTCTGGAAAAATACTTCCTTTTGTTGCATTAGTATGGAATTAAGGTTGAGTGCTTCCTTGACGAATTCATCAATTTGTGGATTATCCTTAAATTTATCTATCATGGCTTGTATCTGTGAATCTCTTTCTACTAAGCTAGCTTGATGTTGTATTCTCATCTTTTCAAATTCATTTTGGAGTTGGGATACCTGTAATTCTGCTTGCTGATTAGATTTTTCTTGAGCTAATTCTTGTTCTAACAACAAAATTCTCTGTCCCTTTTCCTTGAGAAGCATTTGGACCTCTGTCGCCTTGTCAATAGTTATTGTGGCATAGGCTCCTGTGAATTGTGACAACTTTATGAGATTCTCAAATGGATCGTTAGGCGAGTCCTTCCATACGTTGTCCATTGGTTCATTTTCCAGAGTCGTAACAACTACAATGCCCAGTTTTGTTTTCTTCCTTTTTCTCTTGACTACAACTTTGTGGGTAGGACTATAGAATACATCTAGTGGAGGTATTTCCTCAATTCAAAAAATAATTTCTAAAGTAATAGTAGTAGGAATGATCTCAACGTCTTGAGTGCCTGTAGCTCCTTCCCCTATCGTTTCTGAATTTGACTTATGCTAGGTTTTCTTAGGAGTTTCCCTTTCAAATGTGTTCTCGGGGTTTGTATATGTGTGGAGATTTTTATTGAACTGTTCCCATTCTTGTTCCAAGTCAATAATTGGAGTTTTACCTCACTGAGTTGATGTAGATGCAACCTCTACTTGTTTCTTTGCTATGGTTTTCTTGGTCATCTCCTTTGTAGTTCCAGCTGTGTCCTTTTCATACTCTTTATTTGTGTTTCCTCCCCCATTTTGAGACTGCTTCTCTGAGTGCTCTGACTCATGCATAGATCTCCCTTGGGTTTCTTCTTCAGAGTTTTCTTTGGATCTGCCCTCCAAGCTTACACTGGGACTTGGCTCCCTTATTGGTTCAATTTGCAGTAGGTCCAATGGGACCTTTAATAATCTCTTTTTCCTATACACATGGAAAGCCTTAACATCTTCTAAGAGTCAAAAGTAGTGATGCCATATGAAAAAATTGTGAAAATGTTTCTGCCTGTAGAAAGAGGTCATTAAAGGCGTCCTCTTCGTGGGTGAACTACTTTACTTTTACAATAGTAGTAAATTCCTTAACAATGCCATTTAGGTTGTATTGCCTTCCTGGGACTGTAGCTAATTTCAGAGACTTAGTAATCGTTGCTTCTTTTAATGCATGTCCATAATTGTGTAGTACAAATGCACCACATTGTAATGGGAATGCAGGCCAAATGGCCTTCTTCTGCTCTTTCAGTCCTTTTCTTAATCCACCTTCCCCTACTATTTTGTAGGCTATTTCTTTGGCCATTAGTTTGTGGGGGACATAATATGGGAGAACATGTGGTGAAGAAATGCTCCAAAAAAATATGATGTAGGTGACTGGACATCTCTTCCCTAAACCATCTGGCTACTGGCAAGATATCTACTTCGGCCTCTTTAGAAAACCTAGGGGTGGTTCTTTCATACACTTCTCTATGAATGTGTAGCATAACCCCTTGAAAAATTTTATAAAAATGGGGGTGGAATGGAGATTCACACAAAATCTTATGGTACATATGGATGGGAAGCGGATCTTGTACAATCCACTTCCATCCCATATTGGGAAATTGAGAAGAAAAACAGATTGCATCCATAACAAAAGCACTTGAGAAAAAGAGGGCGGGGGGGAATCCTTAGAGAAGAACTTCTTTTCCTTATATATTCTATAATGGACTTAGCCAAATTGTCTGATAAAATTTGAGCCCAGTTCATTATTGTTTCATTTACTGCTTCATTTATTAATGGGAGCCATTCCATGGAAAACTTGGTGCTATCGAGTCTATTGAACAAGCTACATATCATCACTGCTGCGAAACTATGAGGGGGAGAGATGGATGTCGATGAGTACATACTAGTTTTATCCCATTTGATCTTGCCTTCACTTGATTTGTAGGTCTGCATTACGTCTGACGGGTCCTCATTTTCTTTGGCGAATTGCTGAAGGAACTGTTTGTTGTAGAGCTTTTGCGGCTTTGGTAACTTGTACATTAGTTGTAGGCTTTCTTCTGAGAAAGACCCCACGACCTCTTGTCTGTGATTCTTGGAGGTTCTCCCTATGATGTCTACCTTGTCAATTATCCATTTAACCATATCCGTGTATGGGATTATCTTTTCTCTCGCAGCTATGCGATGTAGGAACGAACATGTTGTTTCAAAATAGGAGGTGTCAGATGACTCCTGAGCATCTATCGTGGCCTTTGTTACTAGTGGCCTGGGGTGCTCTTCTTCTAACAAGTTATACATGGCCTCCCATGTTGAAGTTCCTCTGTCCTTGCTGCATGTGGTATCAGAGAAAAGAGGCACCATTTCTGATTTCTCGAATGCAACCGCCTTTCCCTTCTTCCCCATTGTTTGTAACAATGTTTTCTACAGAGTTTTTCTAAAATGGAGCAAAATGGAAGTTATCGGATAAACAAAAGTGAGAATGAATGGTACAGTTAACGTGAAAAAGGTGATAATAAAGGAGATTTTAATCAAAATGTAGATGAAAAGATATCGTATCATGTCGAGCTGCGTTTTAACATAAATTCCATTAAACTTATTAAATAGCCACTAAGGATTCCTTATCGCTGCCTTTATACTCATTAAAGTACCACATCACAAACGAGAAGGAAAGCTTTTAAGGTGGCGGGTTTAAGGTGTGAGAATGTTGATTTTGCGATTGCGATGCAATATTTCAAATCACATTATCGCATATTTGATTGTGTGTTTTCTCAAATTTCTTTTAAAATTCTGCAGGATGTTAGATAAGCGGCATATCCTTTATCGTTTAGAGTGTAGTTTGTCTAAAGGAGTAATTAATTCATAGAGTGTTTTTCACTACTTGGCAGACTTACTTACAATTTATAACCTTTTCTTCTATCGGGTCTGGGTTTTATCGCACTTCGCAAGCTTTCGTAGTTCATAAGATTCTGCTATTAAGTAATTTCACACAATGTAATAAGGTTGACTTGTTCTATCGCAATATCGCATCTCGCATGTTACAACATGCTTTGTGTGTTGCATTCTTCGTGAACATCGATGTGCGATTGCGATAAGGGCTTTATTTTATACGAAATGGCTTAAGTCTTAGCTTTGAATGAAAATTCCAATGACATCTAAGTTAAGTGCGGTGATCCTTTTAATCGCAATTCATGGATTTTGTTTGTTAATTATAATTTTGACACACTTGGTCCAGTGGTATGCAAAAAGGTGAGAATTGCTGGTTTTAAAGGATTTTAACTTGATATCTTGCTTTATTTTTTTAAAAGTTCAAAAGAAAGCGCCTAAGTGCTAAATTTTTTTGGAGGGTTTTTTTATCAAGGGTCCCCATTTATTAATATAATATTAGCTATTAAACCAATAAATGGGGGGGTTGTTGAATAGCACAAAACTTCTGTATATATCTCCCACTCCCCCCCATATCTATCTCCATCCCTCTCTACTTATCTCACTAACTACCAAACCCCCTCTCTCCCCCTTCCCATATTTATTTATCCCTCCATCTCTCTCACAATACCTCCTTCACAACCTCTCTCTCTCTCTCTCTCTCTGTCTCTCTTTCTCTCTCTTCTCTCTCTTCATCTATATATATATATATATATATATAATATAATATCTTTCTTTCCCGCCTCTCTTTATCTGTCTTCTCCTCTAGATCCGTCTTATCGTCTCCCCTCTCAACCTTCTCTTCCTCATCCCCCTCTCACATTAAATCTTCCCTCTTCCCCCTCTCTCTAATTCTCTCCCTTCCTCACCCCACTCTATATATTTTCTCATCCATCCCTCCCTCTCACTACCTTTCTTTATTTCATGCTCCCTCATTTCCTCCCTTAGTCCCTCCTTCGCAACAACCCCCCTCCAACACACACACAAACACTCTCTCTCTCTCTCTCTAACCTCCATATCTATCTCTAACTCCCTCCCTCTATCCTTATCTCTCTCTCACTCCCTCGCTCCCTCCCCTGATCTCATTCTCTTCCCCTCCCCAAACCTCAACCATCTCTCTATTTCTTACTCTTCCTTCTCCTCTCCCCCTCCCCCTCTCCTCTCTCTCTATCTCTCTCTCTCTCTCTCTCACAGGCCTTTCTAAACTCATTCTTCATAAAAATCCCCATAAAACTATGTCTCTTTCACCTCCCTATCTCTCTCACAACTCTCTATGTCCCCCCTCTTTGTCCTTCAATCACCCACTCATTCTTCCCCACCTCTGTCTCTCTCTCTCCTCAACCTATCTAGCCCTTCCTCTCTCCCCTTTCCGCTCCCCCCAAACCCCACCTCAAGAATGCATACATGTTTCTATTGGCAAGAGAACATGCATATTCCTAGTGGCAAGAGCACATGCATGTTCCTAGCAATAAGAAAACATAAGTGTTCCTATTGCTAGAACCATGTACATTCTTTTAGCACTAAGAATGTGTACAATATTTTATTATTTATTTATTTATTTTTCGATAAGGATATTACATCCATGATGAGTTGGTTGCTTTGAATAGATGTTCAAAAGCATAAACATGGTGGTTTGGGCTACAAATACATCAAACCATCATTTTTTTGGAAACTCTCTCTCTCTCTCTCTCTCTCTCTCTCTCTCTCTATATATATATAATATATAATATATATTTATATATATATTTGACATTATTTTTCTATATGTCAAGAATATGCTTTTTGTATGAAACTATAGATACATATAGAAATATTTTTTATGTAGATTATAATTGTATGTTTTCTTGAAATAGAAATAGTGTTTACTATTTTTAGTACAATTTTCTCTTGACATATATTAAAATCTTAAAATAAATTCCTCTCTTATTTCCACTATACCTTGTGTTCCACCTTAACCATTTAATGATTTATTTTACGATGCACTAGAGTACATTGAGACCTACAATATGGAGGAAAAAAATTAAGATTGTTTGATAATGTTATGACCCTTTTAGTTTTCACTCACTGAAAGCCTCGTAATTTCATATATTATATCTCTAGGTCTTCCTTTATTTCAACCTAAAAAGGTCTTAACATTATCAAGCAATATTCATTTTTTTCTCCATATATACATATTTTGTAAAAATAGTTGTGCATAAGAACATTGTGTTTTCTACAACCCTACAATTTTTGGTAACATGACTTCATTATTAAGTACTCAAATGTTGCACTAATGCAAACATATACATTATATTTTGGATGAAAAATAACATAACAATTCTAGGAATATAGTTAATCTCAATCTCTATAAATAAAACTATATATTTGGATAGCTAAGTCATTTTCCTAATTTTCTTCTTTTTACACCATCTTCAAATTCATTGCATAAGTACCTATATTCATCCCTTGAAGTTAATATATTGTTTTTTTCCAATATTTGCATTGTGACTAACTCATCATGGCAAACCATCATTAATTTGCACCCATTCTCCATATTGTTCTCTTCTTTTTTGTGTTTTTTTTTTTTATTTTTAACCACAATAATAAATATAGTTCCTTTTCAAAATCCATGATAAATCAATTTCATAATTATTAATATATATATATTATTAATATATATATATAATATAATATAATATATATATAATAATTATATATATATATTATATATAATATAATATAAATATAATTCCTCAAGAGTAACTCTAACAACTCAGTACGAGAAGTTTTCATGTAAGTAATTTAAAATATCAACATATTATATTAACAAATCAAAAAATAGTAATAACAAAAAGTTCTTTTAAATTCGACCATAAATAAATGCTTCAAATTTTATCTCAATTTTACATCAAGACAAAGTAATTGAAAGAAAAAATTAAAAAAAAATGAGGAATACACATAATTCTTTAATTTTTGTTGAATGTTGATGTAGTTCCTTGATTTTACATCAAAACAAAGTTAGTGCACATGTAATGAGGAATACTATTTTATGTAAATGTGTTAGAAAACCTGCACAAATGAATCTAGCTAGTAAAGGTTGAACACACAGCTTTGCGGAGCAAAAATACTAAAAGAAAATCAAAAGAAGAAAAGAATGATTCATTAGAAAATATTTACAATGCTCATGGTATAGCATTATTGGGTGAAGATCCCAAGGTAATGCACTATAGTGGTGATCAATGAGAAGACTCAACACCTACAACAAGTTCCGGAGATAACTAGTCAGTTGCGGAGTTAAAGAAGGAGCAAATCAAGGAGTAAATCATGCAA
>APFE030686160.1:0-29241 GCA_000404065.3 Pinus taeda
CAAAACAACCCACTGGTTTTCTTCATTCACTTCTCCTTCTCCTGCACTGCTGTGCATTCTTTTTCTTTTTACATCACAAAGAAAAATTCACGCTGCTGTGTTTCATACATTTCAAACATTGCATTACAATCCTTGGTTTTCATTGGCTGCTGCGGAGCACTGTTTTTCTTCACCCCGTGTGCAAAAATCCCCGTGTGTAATAATAAATGGAGTTGTCTATAATGCGACTTTTCGGAGATTCCGGTGACGTAATCTGGCGGAAGAAATGAGGTTAAATCTTGATTTTTAGCAGTTAAAATGGTTTTTTAACTGCATATTTGGATTCAGCGCCCTGAAAAACCCCTTGGAGCCATTGATTGTGCAGAAACTAGCTATCAAACTTGGGATTCCAATGAATTGCGGCCGGATTTTGACCGGAAAAAACTGTCGGAAAAGCTTTCAAAAAGTCGCATTATAGACTACTGCATAATAAATTACAATGGAGTCAACGCTCCTATTAAAAACATATACCAAAAAGAAATAATAAAAAAACTTACATTATGGTTTCGGCCCATACTCCGTATTAACTTCGCCGTATGAAAACATTAAAGAAATTACCTAAGTTAATGACACCTTCATTAAAAACATTAAATAAAACGTGCCGTAAAAGTAAAAATAAAGTTTGGGCAGGTTGTTGATAATGATTGTCCGTTGACCTGATCGGACGCAATTCGCTCACCAACCTCAGACAAAACAAACGACCTTTAGCTTCTGGGGAAAGTGGTTTTGGGTTTGTACACTGGACGCGTGGCAGCTGGTTGGGGTGTTCGGAGGCCCTCTGACAAAAACACCTTTTTACCACAAGCGTTGCGAAATGCCTCCACGTGGTTTGTGGTTTTGCTGGGTGGTTTTGAGGTGCATTAAATATTTGCCCGCGCGCGGTTGAAATTACAAATTCAACATATCTAAAGGGAGTTGTCTATAATGCGACTTTTTGGAGATTTCAGTGATGGAATCCGGCGGAAGAAATGAGGTTAAATCTTCATTTTTAGCAGTTAAAATGGTTTTTTAACTGCATATTTGGGTTCAGCGCCCTGAAAAACCCCTGGGAGCCATTGATTGTGCAGAAACTAGCTATCAAACATGGAATTCCAATGAATTGCTGCCGGATTTTGGCCGGAAAGATCCGCTGGAAAGGCTTTCAAAAAGTCGCGTTATAGACTACTGCTATCTAAAGCCGCTTCTGCTTTTCTGCTTTTTCATTGATTAGAACTCTGGGCTTTGCAAAAACGCTTGGAAAGGCGTATAAAACGTGCAATTGTGGTTTGTATTTTATTGTGTCACTATTTTGGACCACCCGGACTCCAAATCCAATTTGATGATCAGATCACGCTGCCCTTTTATTTTCTACAGGATTTCTAAAGTTAATAGATTTTGTTTTGGTTGAAAACTACTGTTTTCTGATTTTGACATTAAATGTAGTAACACACTACATAACAATTCTGGGTGAAGTGATCTTCTTTATACTCATTTTGTTAATTTTTCAAAGAATTTTATATTACACACAGATAAAAGATGAAATCTTAATCGGTTCATTTGTGAAATCTCGATCCGTTTATTTGTGCGTGGGTTATGATTAGAATTTTCATGGAGTTTGGATGTGGTTTAAAATAAGAATAATTTAATTTTGAGGGTCTCTTTTGTAAGTTAAATCTAATAAATAATGAATGGAGAACTCAAAAAGCACTTACAACTTGTTAACCAAATTTATGTAATAATTAAATAGGATGTAAATATAAATATAAACATAGAGAGGTAGCAAAAAGAAAATTTCATTTCATTAATATAAAAAAAAAAAAAGAAATATGGTTACATATAAAATAGAAATAAACTAGCTTTGGTGATAGTAGTTTATCTATGAGAAGAGATGTGGCAGTTATATGACTCTTAATTATGTTACAATGAGTCTTAAGAGCCTTATTATTATTGAATAACAAAGAGAAACCTTAAAAAACCAAAACCCTAACCCTAGGAGATGGAACCCCAAGAGTTTGTGGGTCCAATTGGAGTTAGTTGGACAAGCAATTCACTTGGGTAGTAACTTGGTCATATGATCTCGATTTGGTGCATATGATACCTGGTTAGAAATGTCTTTCTAAGTATTACAAGATTTACAACACCATCCTACTTGGTCCTTGCCTATGGCCATGCTATAGACGACAATGAGGTCAAAACAACTCCGGAAATTCAGGACCTGAAAAAACTCTAAAAATAATAAATTGTGTTATAATCAAAGAAACCAGTGAAACTGACTAGAGCTCCAAGTGAAATACGCAAGTAGCCAAAAATATCTACTAGATCAACTTATGAAACATAAATAACACTTCCAAGTATCAACAATCTCTCCAAAAGACAAGTTCCTCCAAGTTCCTCCTTTGGGCTTTTAAATAGCCAATATCCTACATTTTTAAACCGAAAAACTTTTCGCCATTATATATACACCATTGTTGATGACCTTTGTCGATGCATTGTGCATTAGTGTAAGATCTAGTGGGCTCCTCCCTTGGTGCCTTGTATTGGGCGTTGGTTTTGTTGGTTTTGGTGATTATTGTGGTGAAATTCGATAACATATCCTCCATGGAATTGGAACTTGGAGATTGGGCCTTTGAGCCATTATTTTTAATAAAAGAGAGTATAATATTTTTTATAAAATAACTTTTTTTGGCATAAAAGGTTGAGAGCCGAAAATTGAAGAGCTTAAAGAAGTAGCGCCTCCTTTTCAACATTTCATGGCTTTTGTTTGAAGAGCCTTTATTATTTTCACCCGGCAGGATTTAGCTTTGGCTACAACATATTGGCTCTAACTAGTGACAATGTTTTGGTTGTCGGACATTGAGAACAACAGGCAATAACCTTGTTAGGAATGGAGTCAAAAATCTAAAAACCATGAAATATAAAATCTCTCCAAAACCTGTTTTGACTTGAACGGCTTCCCTTATCCATCAATTGAAAACAATTAACTTAAATTAGTGAAAATTGAAACTAAAATGCTCATTGACTTAGCTTATTTATATACAATACCCTACCTATATACAAGGTTGATCTCGATCACGTGTAATCAACCTTCCAATGATACCACTCCAATGTTTGAGTGTTGGAATTTATGTCACTGTACTCCCGAAATTTGGGAAAAGTGTCTAGAACGTGCAATTGTGGTTTGTATTTTATGCTATGCTCAAACACTCCGGATTTGAGGGAATTGATGTCTAGAGAATGAATCCATAGGTTTGAAAGTTGTTTTTGGTGATTTCCTATCCAAGAATCTGGCAGTGTTGCAGGAGTTAGAAATATGGAGTTGAGGAGAGGAATGAGGGTTGAGGTGTGCAGCAGTGAGGCTGGTTATGGTGGGGCTTGGTTTGAGGGACTTATTCTCACTGTTACTGTGTTACTGCGGATCGTGGGCGTTGCAGGGTACGATATGATAAATTTGTGACGAATGATGGAAAACCATTGGAGGGCGAGGTGCGGCTGCACAGTGAAGTGAGACCAATTCCACCCCACATTCAGTTGCCTCTCCATTGCTCAGCTCGGGACGCAGTTGAAGCCTATGACACAGACTGCTGGTGGCGCGGCTTCATCGTCATTACAGGCGCAGAAGAGGAGCTTTGGGCGGTCTACTTCCCTGACACTTGCACTCTCAAGGCATACCCCCATTCAGACTTACGCCCAGCTCAAGATTGGCTCTGAGGAAACTGGGTCTTGGCGCCTCAGGTTCTTTTTGTCTGATACCCATTTAACTGGGCTTTTCTGGGTTTTATAATTCATGGAAGGTTCTGCAATCTGGTGTTGATTTTAAAAGCAATTTGAATATTCTGTTACAGTAGGTTTCTGCTGTACTCTGATTGAGTCTGAGTAATGTATATTCAACTCTGTGCAGGAGAAAACCCCAATCATAGAGCAAGTAGTCCTGTCTTATAATCTCGACAACTCGAGGAAAACTCATCCGAAATCAGGCGAACCAGACATCGGAAAGAAAAGGAGGCAAGCAGTTAACTGCAAGTCAGCTTCTCTTTGTGGAACAGCTTCTGCTAAAATAAAAAGGTTAAAGATAAGTGTCAAAACTAGTGCACAAGAACACCGGGAAATTCATGACTCTCGAAAGAATCATGGATGGAGGGCACCTGAGGCAGTCAAGAGAGAGGGGACTAAACCTAATATGGAAAATGATCTGTAAAATTAGAGCGGCACCGAACCTAGAGCAGGTATAGTTGTTTTATTTATTTTTAATCAGGGTTATCGGAAGAAGAAATTTAGCCTAGAGCAGGTTTCAAATGTACATAGTTTTATTTGGGATTGAATCACATGACCTGTAAAGACTAAAGCTGCACACTAACCTTAAACCACAATCTCAGGCTCCTTGATTATGCTTTATCAGGAGTGGAGCAGGAGACAAATGGAACTTGAGTCAGTATTTTGGACCAGACGGACTCCAAATTCAATTTGGTTCTCAGATCATGCTGCCCTTATGTTTTCTACAGGATTTCAAAAGTTAATAGATTTTGTTCTGGTTGAAAGCTACTGTTTTCTGATTTTCTACAGTATTTCAAAAGTTAATAGACTTTGTACGGGTTGAAAGCTATTGTTTTCTCATTCGCAGTAAAACACCACATAAATTTTTGCAATTCTGGGTGAAGTGATATTTTTTATACTCGTTTAGTTTTCCATATAATTTTGTGTTACATAGATGAAGTCTTAATCGGTTGATTTGTGAAATCTTATCCATTTATTTGTAGGTGGGTTGTGATTAGAATTTTAGTGGCGTTTGGATGTGGCAAGGGCTAACCAGCGTGCTATAGGGCATTAAATGCCCTGGTACATGCATGCTTTATAACAAAATAACATACCGCTTTGGTGGCTACATAAATTAAAAATAAAAGCTGTGTGTTATTTTGTTATAGGGCATTGCATGTACCAGGGCATTTAATGCCCTATAGCAGGCTGGGTAGCCCTTGCCTTTGGATATGCTCTAGAATAAGAATAATTTAATTTGCAGTAGTCTATAACGCAACTTTTTGAAAGCCTTTCTGGCGGATTTTTCCGGTCAAAATCCGGTAGCAATTCATTGGAATCCCAAGTTTGATAGGTAGTTTCTGCACAATCAATGGCTCCCAGGGGTTTTTCAGGGCGCTGAATCCAAATATGCAGTTAAAAAACCATTTTAACTGCTTAAAAGTCAAGATTTAACCTCATTTCTTCCGCCGGTTTCCGGAATCTCCAAAAAATCGCATTATAGACAACTCCATTTAATTTGAAGTATTAAAATTATTTTATTTTTCAAATTTAATCTCGCTAATTTACACTTCATCAATATTTAAATAAATAATATATGTAATTTAATTTTACTAATCTATATATATCTGAATAATATATGTAAAGAACAGTAAATAATGAATTGAAAACTCAAAAACGTTGGTCTCCGTTTTTGACATAACAAGTAGGAAAAAAGTTGAATAAAGCAGAGTGCACATACATTAAAGTTAGTTTATAATTAAGAGGATAAGTATAGTATATTTTGAAGTAAGTTTTTCAAAATTTTCAATAAAAAATTATGGATGATTTAAATATAAATAATGTGAGAATATTATATATATATATAATTTAATAGTTGAAATTAAAAAAATAAATTATTTTTCAATTTGTGATTTCCACTTCTATATTGATGTTATAAATTCTGGACTTTATTGATCATAGGAATTATGAGTTTTTACCCTTAAAAATGACTCACTTACAAATGGCTCAAATGACTATGGATATTTATCAACAATTTAATTTAAATAGATATGTTAGTTATGACTTGAGGATGAATTATTTTTACAACAATTACCTTAAATTGTTATTAAAACATAAAAAGGTTATCATTAAAGATTAGAGTAGTAATTTCACAAAATAATTTAATGATCATTTTTTTTTAATTATAATTATAATTTATTGTTAAAATAAAATTTATTATGATTTGAAATTGGATTAGTTTTATAATAATCGTTTTATATTTTATTAAAGTACAAAACTATTTTTGGAATAGATTGGAAAAGTAGTTATTTTACATTATTATAATTCCATCTCTATGGGTATTTGAACTTTAAATCTCTTGTTTTTACATAATACTTCTTAATATAGGGGATTACCATTTAAGCTACCCAACTTGGAGACATTTATTATATTTTATTAATATAAAGAGAAAAAATTAATTTGTTAATATTAAATTATATTTCATAAATATTTATATTCATGTTGTTTTTTATAAATAAATTATAAATTTTGTAATAATGATGGTAATTTTGATTAACATCTATACCGATACCTTAGGAACATAAGAGATTATTTAGTATTTTTTAACATTTTATTTCTATACTTGAAAAACACTAATAAAAAGTGTTGAAAATAGCAACAAGAAATGATAAAAATAGAATCCAGAAATTTCAATTTTAATTTGTCCTTGAATTAAAATCAAATTTAGTCTTACGAGTTACTTGGAAATAATTAATTAATTCATTATGGATTAATTAGTTGGAGAAATTCAAGTTAGAAGTCTTTCTGAAGTCATGCAAGAGTTATCTATTATCTCTTAAATTAGGGAAATAAGCCTTAAATTAAGGAGATAAGATTGAATTATATTTGAGTTGTAATTAGTTAACTTAGCTCACTGAGTTAAGTCCAGTTAAATTAGTTCAAAACTGTTTGAGGAACTAATTGTGAGTTATTAGTCAGTTGATACATGCATGCACTCAACTAGTGTACTCTAGATAACTGAAGATTCCCTCATTAGTAACTCATGCATGCAAAAGGAATCAATCCTGGAGGATTGCACAGTTCTGACAGGGTGTGAGATCAGTTTTCCACTTGGTAAGAGGAAACCATGCTAGAGGAACAACTCAAGGAAATAGGAGCTTGGAGGGCAAAGAGGAAGGCTTGTGAGACGCCAAGATTCCTTGTGAGCATCTGTGAGGATTGGACTAAGAGCTGACTAGCTATGAGAACTAAGGCTTTGTATAATTCTTATGTATTTCCACCTTGTATGATAATACATATAGTGGGGTTTTTAGCTGAGGCTTTCCCCAAAGTATTTTCATGTGTATTGTGCATTGACTCTTCTTCTTCTGGTTATATTGTTCAACTTGATCTTTAAGTTTCCACAAATTGATAGTAGAAGTAGGTTATAGTATTCTGCTTTGATTTATATTGCATTATCGGGTTAACCTACAACAAATTTTCTACATGGTATCAGAGCACTAGTTTGTAGAGAATTTCTACATGGTAACAGAGCCAAGTTTATTGGAGCAACAAACAATATACCGAAGAGAGAATTTGAAGTTTGAAGTTTGGGGTTGCAGGTGCAAATCAAATTCTTATCATACTTCAAGGTTGGCCAATGGTGTTCTATGGCTTGAGACTCGAGTATGCCTTGAAAGGTAGCTCGAATTACATAGCATGGAAAGATAGAATGGAGGTTGTATTAGAAGACAATGGCTTGAAGGAAGTCATTGATCAAGAAATCAAAAATCCAACTTCAACTAATGCACAAGAGTTGGCTAAGTGGAAGAAGTGTGTGGCGAAGGTGAGACGGATCATCCTTGAGAGAGTTCGAGACCATATTGTCTCAAGTCTCCATGGGAAGGATACTCCATTTTCAATGTGGAGGACATTGAAGGACCTCTACCAGAACAGTAGCAACCAGAAGAAATTAGCACTCAAGGATAAGCTTTGAAGAATCAAGATGGAGAAGGGCGATACTATTTCCACATATCTGAACAAGCTCACCACTTGCAAAGATGAGCTTAACAGTGTGGGAATAACTACTGCCAATGATGATATGCTGAGCCTCACTCTCCTTGGCCTTCCAAAGAGTTGGAATAGCCACCAGGACTCTGTGAATGGAAGGGAGAAACTACTAGATTGGGAACGACTGTGGTTAGATCTGATGCAGGAGGAGATTAGGAGGAACACAAGAGATGGTTCTTCATCCAAAGATGATGATGAAGAAAATCTGGCCTTAGAAAGTAAGGCAAGGAAAGGGAAGGGGAAGGCTTCCCATTCCAATCGAATTCTTCTCATGGAGGGAAGAAGGGTGACAAGTATAAAGTGAGATGCTTTAATTGTCACGAGATGGGACATTATGCGACTAAATGCCCATCGAAGAAGTCCAAGAAGGGTTCCTCAGAAGGAGAGTCATTAGCCTCTTAGTTCGAAATGGACTTTACCCTCATCAAATGCATGGTGTCATCAATGATGGGTTGTGGTAGGTATCTTGACATTGGAGCCTCATTCCACATGACTCGTGATAAAAGGTTATTCAGTACCTTGGAGGAGAAAGACCTCAAGATGTGCATAGATATGGGTGACGACAAAAGGTATAATGTTTTAGGAGTGGGCACGGTTGTTTTTCAGAGGGAGCATGGAACTCCTATCACCTTGACAGATGTGAAGTATGTGCCTAAACTAAAGAAGAACTTGGTATTGGTTGCAATGTTGTAGGACAAAGGCTATGATGTTGTCTTTAGTAAGGGAAAGGTTTTCCTTAGACACATCACCATGAGACAGGTGAAACAGATCAGTTCATGAGTTAAGAACCTATATGCTCTTGAGGTTCAAGATGCATGAAAAGCCTTGAGGAGCAAGGAAAATGTTAGAGACTTGGTGGTTGAGAGGGAGAGTAAATTACCTCTCAACATGCAATCCCAGAAGAAGTCTCAGACAATTGTGGAGGAGCCATAATTGGAGAAGCAGAGAGGAGACCGAGTGAAGAGATCCACTCATGCAGATACCTCCACTAAGGGGGAATTTCAATCCAAGTGGGCAGAGGGATCACACGCAGCCATACCTCCAGGTGTGAGATGGGGCGATATGAAGTGATAGTCCCAAGAAGGCTGAAATTGGGCAGGGTCCATTAAGAGGTTTTATCTCATGGATTATACCTTGCTATGGGAGCCAAAAGTACATAGTAGCGGGAGGAATCAGTGGGTTAATGCAGTCAGAGATCAAAGTGACAGAGGCTAGAGCAGTAAGATACTGAAGAGCACAGAGAAGGATTGACAACAATGCAGAAAGGTAGAGTCAGCAGAAGCGCAAAGTTTTCAGTTGACAGAGGCAATAACAGTCAGAGACTTTGATGACAGATGCATCATACTAATTCAAGTTGGATGTTTTTTTTGTTTCTGGAGTTGCTCGAGCAACAACACTAGAGAGAAATTTTGCATGCATAACATTCCAAAGGTTCACAATTGGGATTGAGTTGAATTCCTTTCTTGTTGAGAGGGAGTGTTGAAAATAGCAACAAGAAATGATAAAAATAGAATCTAGAAATTCCAATTTTAATTTGTCTTTGAATTAAAATCGAATTTAGTCTCACCAGCTACTTGGAAATAATTAATTAATTCATTATGGATTAATTAGCTGGAGAAATTCAAGTTAGAAGTCTTTCTGAAGTCATGCAAGAGTTATCCCTTAAATTAAGGAGATAAACCTTAAATTAAGGAGATAAGATTGAGTTATATTTGAGTTGTAATTAGTTAACTCAATTTACTGAGTTAAGTCTAGTTAAATTAGTTCCAAACTGTTTGAGGAACTAATTGTGAGTTATTAGTCAGTTGATGCATGCATGCACTCAACTAGTGTACTCCAGATAACTGAAGATTCCCTCATTAGTAACTCATGCATGTCTATTATGAGAAAGGCCCAGTTGAGATTAAAGCCAAGTACATTGTACTATCAGTTGTATGTGTTTTCTTATAAAGAAAACTCATGCATGTAGAAGGAATCAATTCTTGGAGGATTGTGTAGTTCTGATAGGGTGTGAGATTAATTTTTCACTTGGTAAGAGGAAATCATCCCAAAGGAATAGTGTAAGGAAATAGGAGCTTGGAGGGTGAGGAAGGCTTGTGAGAAGCAGGATTGCCTATGAGCATCTGTGAGGATTCTACTGAGAGCTGGCTAGCTGTGAGAGCTAAGGCTTTGTATAATTCCTATGTATTTCCACCTTGTATGATAATACATATAGTGGGGGCTTTAGCTGAGGCTTTCCCAAAAGTATTTTCATGTGTATTGTGCATTGATTCTTCTTCTTTTGGTTATATTTTTGAGCTCGATTTAGCTCGATCTTTAAGCTTCCGCAAATTGATAGTTGAAGTAGGTTATAGTATTATGCTTTGATTTATATTGCATTATCAGGTTAACTTACAACATATTTTCTACATGGTATAAAAGCACTGATTTGTAGAAAATTTCTACAAAAAGTGTTCCATGATCACCTTAGTTTCACAAGTATTTTGAAAATAAGAAGGTTGGTAGTGTGACAAATATCTTGTGAATTAGATTGTGTTGGAACAAATTCAACTTTCATTAAGAATGATATACATATAAATACAACATTTAGATCGTTGGAGTCAGCTTCCAAGGTTTCTTGGTCTTCTAGTAACTCTTCACCATAACCCTTACATATTAGGTGTCCAACATTGCCCCCTTAATCTGAAAGGGTGCATATGAATCCAAGAAGAGAGTTAATGTGAAAAGATGCACGACAACCAATGGTTGAATGATCTCTCTGAAATGGTGGTTTAAGGAAGACAACAAACCTGAGGTAGAAGAACATGAGGTGTCTATTAGTGATGGTTTAAGGTTGACCACCAACTCTAGAGCTAAGGTTCGAAGAAGTTCCTGGAATTATTCCAGATATCACTAATGGCTTAAGTCTTTTGCTAGCAGAAGTGCTCCATGGTAATGGTTTGAAGATGACCTTAAATTTATGTTGATTTGAAGATGACCACAAAATGATATAACAAAAACAAAAGTCTTCTACAAGTGGTGGTTTAAGGTAAGCCACCAACCAAAAAACATGCTCATGGAGCATGCATCTTTCTTTGGCTACAACTCTGAATCTAGCTATGTCTAGCTCTAGCTCTAGGCTCTGGAAGGTGGCTATGGTTGATGTTGTGGCTTAGAATCACTTGGTAAATCACTGAATCATGTAGCTACCATTAATTCCCCCCTTTTCAGATACAAGTTGAGAATATGAAGAAGTCTCAACAACAAGACATATCAATACTAGAGAACAAGTTATGTGGTATGACCAATATATCTTCTTGGATGTTGAAGACCATTTCCAAGAAGAAATCCATCCAAGGTGAATCTTCATTCTTATAGGAGTCTTGTTCATAGAACATTTGTTTGAATGATGAGTGTGTTTACCACAATTCTCATAAGGGTGAAGATAAAAACACTAATCTTTCACATGGCCTGTAAGGCCCTATCCTAAGGTCTTCTAACATATCCATATTCTATGGGAATTAAATGAAATAAGAGGCAATACTTTAATTTCTTACAAGATATTTAAACAATAATAATTTTATCCTTCTTTACAAGACATTTGAACAATGATAATTTACCATTTACATTCTAATCCCTACAACTTATAGTGAATATTTCATTTCAATAATTTACATGTGTAATCTATGCATAGAGGAATACTTGTATTAATGGTTGTGGAGATGCCCTTGAGCTGTTGCTCCTGCTGAAATGCTCCTCTAGACTATCGACTGGATTTACCTCCCAGCCAACTAAGAAATAATTCCCAGCTCAGGAAACCTCCACAGGTTCCATAGCCCTCCGAGCTCAAGTCCAACAAGATGTAGTGTGTGTCCAAGATAAATAATCCAGACCAAGATAAATAATAACCCCCCCAAACTCCAAGCCCAGGAAACCTCCACAGGTTCCCTCAGCTCTCCCAAAATCACAACCAACTCCAAACCAAAAGCAAGACCTAGCATGCCCCTTTCTCTCTTCCTCTTCCCCCTTTTATGCCTCTCCTCTCCTCTCCCCCTCAACCACCTCTCATTAATGTCATTAACTTCTCCTTCATCCTTACAGTTGAATTCTCTTCTCCCAAGTAAATCTGAGAGTACATTTGCAAATGTGATATGAATATAAAATTGGGTAATTAATTGGATAGGACCATGTCTTCTCCCAAGTAAATCTAAGAGTACATTTGGGAATGTGATATGAATATATAAATTGGTAATTTAGTCGGAGAGGACCATGTTTTTTCCCAAGTAAATGTGAGAGTGCATTTGGGAATATGAGAAATGAATATAAAATTGGGTAGTTAATTGGTGAGGACCATGTCTTCTCCCAAGTAAATATGAGAGTGCATTTGAGAATGTGAGATGAATATATAAATTGGTAATTTAGTTGGAGAGGGCCATGTCTTCTCCTAAGTAAATGTGAGAGTACATTTGGGAATGTGAAATGAATATTTAAATTGGAATAATGGTAGGAGACTATATCCTATTCAAGATTAATTTTGAGAAGACAAATTGGAAGTTTGATTAATAGCAATAATAAATTTTACCTCTGTAAATAAAATTTACAGTTTTCTCAAATGAAGGTATTCACCAATATTTCTCAATATTTTCAGGTAATGTAAACATTAATAAAATTTGCATGATAAGATTAAGTGGGGCATTACATGGCCAACTTGATCACAATGTGTGCATCTACAAATCTATTGTGGTTGTGGAAGAGGGTAAAGTGAAGATGAATGATTCTAAAGAAACACAATACTATGAAACTGAATGGGCTTTGAATATTTTGGGATATGAAAGTACACATCCTTGTCATATCAAAAATCAGTAATGTTCCTATTATTAAGAAATATTCCCAAGGTTTGATGATGAGTTTAAAAAGTACGGGTTGAACCTTTGCATCTTTATGCAAATATGCTCTTAAAAATATCGTATAAATCTTATTGATCTATAATTGTTTTTGGGAGTTAGTCTAAAACAAGGATTTTTTTTTTAGATAAGAACTAGATTAGACCATGACTCTTTTACTGTGGCTCATTAAGTTGTAGATGTGACTCAAGTTGGGGAAACTCGATTTTATCTTCTAGGTGAATGCATGAAGATGGGTTACACTTTTCGACCAAATATGTTGAGAAATGGCAATAAGGAATTCCAGTTTAGTTTGTCTTTGAATTAATCTGAGAATTAAAATTGAATTCTATTCCCATAATAACTTGTAAATAGTTAATTGTGTTTAATTAAATTAATTAGCTTAGGAATTTCGAGTTGGAAGTCTTTTTGTAGTCATGTATATGTTCTCCCTAAATTTTAAGGGTCCAATATGAATCTAAATTGAGTTGTAATTAGATAAATCAGTTTACTGAGTTATGGTTAGTTAAATTAGCTCTAACTGTTTGTTGAACTAATAGAGGACTAACAGTCATTTGGTGCACTGGTGCATCCACAAGTGTTACTCTAGTTAACTAAAGATTCCCTCATGAGAAACTCATGCATTTCAGTTCATAGAAAGACCCAGTTGAGACTAGAGTGCAGGGACAATGTCCTATCAATTGCATGATTTATTGAGTTGTAAATATCATGCATGCAATCAGATAAGGACCTCATTAGGATTGCGCAGTTTTGGAAGCATGAATTCCCTTTAAATACATGTTATTCATCATAGGAATTGTGCAAGGAAATAGGGGCTTGGTAGGTAGTGGAAATTGGCCAAGTGTTGGCTAATAGCGGGCTTGTGAGGTAGAGAGTTGATATACTTGTGCGAAATTGTTCTAGTGAGAAGAAGCTTTGTATCTTCACTCATACTTATGATTAATGCAATACATATAGGCAGGGTTTTGAGCAGTGGATTTCCCAAGGAAAACTTATTGTATTATGTGCCATTGATTTGTCTTCTTCTTATTCATATTGTTTTCATCGATCTATCGACTTCTGTTGGTTGAAAGTAGATGTAGATTCTTGTCCTGTGCTTTAGTAAATTGCATGAGATTTTGAATCTACAGGAAATTCTACATGGTATCTGAGTTAGAGACAGTATACTAGAAGATATTTCAAAGTTTTGAGTTTTGGGTTACAGGTGATTTTTGAATTTGCAATACATACTTCAGGATCAGTAGATGGCATTCTATGGTTTTCGGATCAAGTATGCCTTGGAAGGCAGTGAAAATTATATAGCCCGGAGGGATAGAATGGAGGATATGCTGGAGGAAAATGGCTTGAAGGAATTTGTTGATCAAGACATTGCTAAACTAGCGGCATCAGATGCACAAAATCTGGTTGAATGGAATAAGTGTGTGGCGAAGGCGAGGTGGATAATCCTTGAGGGAGTTCAAGACCACATTGTCTCGAGTTTCCATGGCAAGGAAACTCCATTACATGCTATGTGGAAAGCATTGATGGACTTGTATCAGAACTGCAATGACCAAAGGTAATTGGCACTGAAGGACATACTGCAAAAAATCAAAATGGAGAAATGTGAGACTATTCCAAAATACTTGACCAAGTTCACTTAATGTTGTGATAAACTTCGAAGTGTTGGAGTCACAGTTGTCGAGGATGATATGGTGAGTCTTTCTCTTCTAGGACTCCCAAAGAGCTGGAATAGTTATCAGGACTCTGTCAATGGTTAGGAGAAGCTGCCAGATTGGGAATGACTATGGTCGGATTTGATGCAGGAGGGGATTAGGAGGAACACCAAGGATGGCTCTTCATCAAAGACTGATGATGAAGGGAACTGTGCCTTAGCGACTAAGGCGAAGAAGGGGAAAGGGAAAGCTTCCCATTCCAAATTAGATTCTTTCTGTGGAGGTAAGAATAAAGACATGACGAAAGTTAAGTGTTTTCATTGTCACGAGCTGGGCCATTTTGCTACAAATTATCTACTCAAGAATTCTAAGAAGAAGTCCTCGGGAGGAGCGGTGGGTGAGGCTTTGGCCTCTCAATTCGAATTGGACTTTTCCCTCATTGCATGCATGGTTTCATCGATGATGGGAAGTGTATGGTACTTAGACAGGCAACTTCATTCCACATGACTGGTGACAAGGAGTTATTCAGTGATCGAGAGGAGAAACACATTTAGACGCATATCGAGATGGGTGACAACGAGAGGTATAATGATAGTGGATTGAGCATGGTTACTTTTCAGAGGGAGCATGGGGCTCCACTCACCTTGTTATGTATGTGATTAGGTTGAATAAGAACTTGGTATCCGTTGCCATGCTTGAGGATAAAGGCGATGATGTGATCTTCTCGAAAGGAAATGCAATCCTTCGAAGCATAGCCACGGGTAAAATAAATAAGATAGAGATTCGAGTTAAGAATCTCTATAATTTGGAGGTGGAGGATTGTGCTACTTTGAGCATGAAAGAAAAGATGGTGCAATTCGGGATGTTGGCGAGTTGTGGAATAGGATATTGGGCCACTTACATCATGGGGCTTTAAAGATCATGCAACAAATCTCCACTGGTTTTCCCAAAGGTATGCTAGAGCAAGTTGATACATGAAAGGGGTGTACTTTTGATAAATACACCGAGTCTTTATTTCATGACAAAGACAGTCGAGCAGAGGCTATTCTAGAGCGAGTCCATTCAGATGTGTGTGGACCATTCTTGAAAGCACCCACGGCTAAACACATGTATTACGTTATATTTTTTGATGACTTTTCATGAAAAAGCTGGACATATTTTATGCAGAAAAATGATCAAACATTCACAAAGTTTTGCGAGTTTAAATAATTGCTAGAGAAACAGGCAGGCAAGAAGGTTAAAGCTCTATGAAGTGATAACGGTGGTATGTCTCAAACGAGTTTAAGAACTTCTATGCAACAGAAGGGATTGAACAGGAGTTGACAACACCCCATAACCCTCAGAGGGATGGGGTGGATGAGAGGAAGAAAAAAAGAATAGTAGGGGCAGTAAGGGTGATGTTGCATGATCAGGGTCTCCCACTACACTTGTGGGCTGAGGCATGCAACACAACGGTTTATGTTTAGGACCGTAGCCCACATCGGATACATGGGATGAAGACACTAGAGGAGGTTTATTCTGGTAAGAGGCTAGATGTTGGTCACTTCAAGATTTTTTGGTCATTGATATATTGCCATGTGACCAAAGATGCATGAAAGAAGCTTGAGCCAACAACATAGTTGGGGATATTTGTGGGGTTATTGATACACCTCGCAACTATTAGGTGTACTTGACAACCAATAGGGTGACAACGGTTCACAAGGATGTCAGATTCGATGAGGAGAAGGCCATGTGATTTTCCCTTGAGAGGGAGCTTTAGCTACATGTGGTTGAGGAGATTTTAGCTTCTAAGATTGAGGAGCCTCAGATTGATGTGGAGGAGCCACATGCAGAGGATCCAGGAGTGGAGACATCCACTCAGGCAGAGTCTTTCAAAGATGGGAGGAAGTGCACTAGAGCGGCTAAAATATTTTTTCATGATGCATGGGATAATGTGGGAGAACCCACATCTCAGCGCAGGCAGAAGATGTCACCTGATAGGTACAGTGGATACATGGCTCTTATTAGCGAATGTGTTATGACAGAGCCTTCTTCCTTGGAGGAAGTAGTGCAATAGCCGATTTGGGTCAATGTCATGGTGGAGGAGTATGATTCCATAGTTTGTAACGGTGTTTGGGATATGGTCTCGAGACCGGAGGAAAAGTCCGTGGTGAGCTCCCATTGGCTTTACAAGGTAAAGAAAGCTACATATGGTAGTGTGGAGAAGCATAGGCTAGATTTTTGGCTCGTGTCTTTTCATAGGTAGAGGGGATTGACTATGATGAGATCTTTTCTCCTGTTGCAAGGCACTCATCGATAAGATCTATATTGGCACTATCAGCACAAATGGGGTGGAAGATACACTAGATGGATGTAAATACAACCTTCCTTAATGGCATGATTGTGGAAGAGGTGTACATAGAGAAGCCTGAAGCTTTTGAAACTTTCCATCACGAGTTGCATGTGTGTCGTCTCAAGAGAGCGTTGTATGGGCTGAAGAAAGCACCTCGTGCTTGATACACAATGATAGACAACTACTTCACTCGGTTGGGCTTCACGAAGAGTGAAGCAGATGCGAACCTGTACCACATACTGGTGGAAGGTAAATTGTTGATCATTTTACTTTATGTCGATGATCTCATACTGAGAAGTGATAATCAATTCATCAAATATTGCAAGGAGGACCTTGAAAGAGAGTTTGAGATGAAGGACTTGAGCCTCATGCATTACTTTCTGGGCATGGAAGTATCACAGGATGATGGGGAGTTGTTTGTGTCTCAAGGCAGGTATGCCAATGAGATACTCAGAAGGTTCTGCATGGAGAGCTGCAAGCTTATGGAGACTCCTCTAGCCGGTAACTGGAGGAAGGAGGATACTACGTTGGGAGAGGTAGTGGAAGCTATTGTTTGTAGGAAGCTTGTGGGTTAACTCATGTACTTGGTGAACACACGAATGAATTTATGCTATGCAGCTAACCAACTTAGTCAAGCGATGGTTAGGCCTACCAAGTTGTATTGAAAGGTGGCAAAGCATGTATTGAGATATCTCAAGGGCACTAATCGGTAAAGATTATGGTACAGATGGACATAGGGAGTGAATATTCAAGGCCTCACTGATGCAAATTGGGTGGGGAGTCCATTTGACAGGCAAAGCACATCATGAGGGATTTTCAATATCAGTTCAAGGACAGTTTCTTGGTACAACAAGAAACGAAGATAGGTTGCACTCAGTTCAGTAGAGGAATAGTACATGGCTACAAGTAAGGAAACATGTGAGATCATCTAGATGAGGAAGATCCTAGTTGGTATATTTGATGAGTAGATGAATCCAATAGTGATTTACTGCGATAATCAGAGTTGTAGCAAACTCTATGAATATCTAGTTTTTCATGATAGGTCCAAGCACATTGATATCCAATATCATAATCTCATAGATTGTGTATGGAGGCGGATCATGTAGTTAGAGTACATTCCCACAGAGGATCAAGATGCTGAAATTTTGACAAAGGCATTGTCAATATGTAAATTCAAGTTTCACAGAGATAGGATTGAGGTAGCTGATAATCCCTTTCTTGTTGAGAGGGAGTGTTGAGAAATAACAACAAGAAATTCTAGTTTAATTTGTCCTTGAATTAAACTGAGAATTAAAATCGAATTATATTCTCATAGCAACTTGTAAATAGTTAATTAAGTTTAATTAACTTAATTAGCTTAGGAATTTCGAGTTGGAAGTCTTTCTGTAGTCATGTATATGTTCTCCCTAAATTTCAGGGGTCTAGTATGAGATTAAATTGAGTTGTAATTAGATAACTTAGTTTACTAAGTTATGGTTAGTTAAATTAGTTCTAACTGTTTGTGGAACTAATAGAGGACTAACAATCAGTTAGTGCACTGGTGCACCCACAAGTGTTACTCCAGTTAACTGAAGATTCCCTCATGAGAAACTAATGCATGTCAGTTCAAAGAAAGACCCTGCTGAGACTAAAGTGCAGGGACAATGTACTATCAATTGTATGATTTACCGAGTTGTAAAAATCATGCATGCAATCAGATAAGGACCTAATTAGGATTGCACAGTTTTGGAAGCATGAATTCCTTTTAAATATAGGCTATTCATCATAGGAATTGTGTAAGGAAATAGGGGATTGACAGGTAGTGGAAATTGGCTAAGTGTTCAATAATAGCAGTCTTGTGAGGTAGAGAGTTGATATACTTTTACGAAATTGTTCTAGTGAGAAAAAGCTTTGTATCTTCACTCATATTTATAATTAATGCAATACAGATAGGCAGGGTTTTGATCAGTGGCTTTCCCCAACAAAACTTATTGTGTTATGTGCCATTGCTTTGTCTTCTTCTTGTTTGTATTGTTTCCATTGATCTATTGGCTTCCGCTAGTTGAAAGTAGATGTAGATTCTTGTCTTGCGCTTTAGTAAATTGCACGAGCTTGTGAATATACAAAAAATTCTACAAAATATAGCAATGGAATTTCAAAATTTTACTCTTTTAACGAATTGAAGCCCTCAAAATTCATATAAGAATTGAGAATTTTGATTCAGAGTAAAAAGGAAATTTGTGGAGAATCATGTTGTTGTCCTAATGGTATTTTTTGTAAAAAAATTAATGTTATATAATCTATCAATTTTCCATTAACTGAAATGCTTGTCCTTGCAAATTTCTGCACACCTTAAGAGGTATGAGTGTGTTCACGTAGCATAAATTAGTCTAATATATGTACACACACACACACACACAAGCATGATCTACACAGATAGAAATAAGTTTTTTTATAATTTTTATTTTTATTTATTTATTTATTATTATTATTTTATTTTTTCTACAAAATTATATTTTATTATTTTTCGAAGTTGGCAAAGTAATATTTTAATTGCATTTTGTAGACACGTGTTTGCGTAAGATTTTTTTCAATTGTTTAAATAAATTGAAATACCAAGAGTAACCTTTTGAAGAGGACTCGTAAACAAATATAGTAGTATTTTTTTGAAATTTTTTGATATGCATATTTTATGTTATTTATTTTTCATTCATCCCCTTTGAAACTATCCAAAAAAATTTCAACCATAATGTTTAAAAGAAAATAGATGAAAAATATCAAATGAATTCAAAAATTTCAAACTCATATGCCATTGGATAGACGATTCCTTCACAAATCCAACATGATCAACTCCACCACCTAAGGACACGTATTGCTTTAAATCCACTAGGCTACAAAATGGTGTTGTAGAGAAATCTACATAAGAGGAATAAAACTTTGTTTTTTTAGGCTCTCAACATCTCGATCGAGTGTTTAAGGTATAAATCAAAATAGATATATCAAGGGTTTAAGAAACCCTTGATCGAGCCCTTAACATGGTTAAAAAATGGCTTGACCAAGCCACCATTTTTAATTTGATGCCGAGGATGTATTGGCGCAGAATTTAAAAAATGTGGCTCAATTGAGCCCCTAATATCAGGTTACATAGGAGATCGATCGAGGGTTTGTTTTAATTCTCTGTTGAGCAATCTTTAAGCCCTCAAATAGCTCAATCGAGGACTTAAAAATTGCTCGATTGAGTACTTAAAATGGCTTGATTGAGTTTTTTTTTCACCCACAATGTACCTTCACTTACCAAAAAGTGTAACCTAGCTCCATGCATAGACCCTTGTGCATGCTGCAAATGGATTTTAATATGAGAAGGAATGGCTTTGCTAATTTTGATTGTATTGTCAGTAGTAGAGAACATAAAAGTATTCAATAACTCTAATATTCCATCAAGTCTTATACAAATTAATTGTAGATTCAAAATTGCTCATGTAATGTTCTAAACCATAAGACTCAAATCTACTCTACTCATTTGTGGGAAGTAATTCACGATTGAGAAGCAATATCCAAACATGTGACAAGAATTAACACACAGACATGAGGATATAGCTAGGGGAAAACAACTGCTCAAAACCCCTTCCTATCTGTATTGCATTAGTTAGAAAATAAAGAAGAATTACAATGCTTGTTCAAGCCTGAACAATCTCTACACAAATATAATCTATGTCACTTCTTCACAAGTTGCCTTTGGTCAATACTTAACCAAATTTTTTCTTGCCCCAGTCCCTATTTCCTTTCTTTGTTTCCTTGGGAATTATCCCCTATTATTTAGGGAAATTCCTCATCCATAACTACACAATCCCTATCGGCCCTTCTCTTATTGCATGCACCACCTGTACAACTTGGATAATTATACAACTCATAGTACACTACCCTTGAACTCCAATATCAACTGAGTAACTAGTATTTCATGCATGCATGAATTTATTATGGTTGATTTATTAGTTAACTAGTTGAACATTGAATCTGCACCTTACCACTAGACCTCCTACTAGTTCCTCCAACAATTAGAACTAGTTTAACTCACTTTAACTGAGTTTAATTGAATTAAATTGTTACAACTCAAATTAAACTCAACCTAGGCTCCTAAAATTTAGGAATCACTCTAGACAACTCCAGTTAGGCTCTCAACTCGAATTAACTGAGCTAAGTAAGTGACAATAACTTAGTTAACTCATTCTTGTTGTCTTGTGATGTGGAATTGCAATTTTCTCCTAATTTAATTCAAGGGAAAATTAAATCAAGATTTTCTTGTTGCCATTTTCAACACTCCTCAGCAAGAAAGGGATTATCAGATACCCCAATCCTGTCTATAAGGAAATCAATTTTTCCTCTTGACAACGCCTTTGTCAAAATATTTACATCTTGTTCCTCTATAGGAATGTATTCCAACAACATGATCTTCCTTTGCACATAATCTCGTAGATGGTGATACTAGATCTCAATTTTCTTGGATTGATCATGAAAAATTGGATTTTCAAAGGATTTGATAGAACTTTGATTGTGAGAATAAATCATAGTAGGATCCCTCATCTGACCAAATAACCCAACAAGAATCTTCCTCATCTAGATAACTTCACAATTTTCTTGAATAACAACCATGTACTCTGCTTCTGCTAAACTGAGTGCAACTGATCTCTGCTTCTAGTTGTACTAAGAAATTGTTGCTAACTCCTCTTAAAGTTCTCTTTCGATCTGATGGACTACCTGCCCAATTTGCATCTATGAAGCCTTGAGGCTTCACTCCCTCTATCCATTTGTACCAAATACCATATTGAGTAGTGCCTCTGAGGTATCTCAACACATGTTTGGCCGCCTTCTAATACAGTTTGGTTGGCTGAACCATGGCTTGACTAATCTAGTTAACCGTATAACACGTATGGTCGTGTGTTCACCAAATACATAAGTGAACCCACAAGCTATCTGTAGATAGTGGCCTCCACATCCTCACCTAAGGTGGAATCCTCTTTCCTCCAACTACCTGCTAGAGGAGTGTCCATTGGTTTACTACTCTCCATGTGGGACTTCTTCAATATCTTGTTGGCATAGTTTCCCTTAGAGACAAATAGTTTCCTATCTCCTTTCCCTACTTCCATACCAAGGAAATAATGCATGAGTGTCATGTCCTTCATCTTGAAATCTCTTGCAAGCTCCTATTTCCAATATTTGATCAACTTCTCATCACTGGTTAAAATCAAATAAATACTATAATCAACAATTTACCTTCAACAACAATATGGTAAAGGTTTATATCTGCTTCACTTTTGGTGAAGCCCAACCAGGTGAAATAATTGTCGATCCTGGTGTACCAAGCATGGGGTTCTTGTTTCAATCCATACAACACTCATTTGAGTCTTCATACATGCAAATCTCTGTCAAAGATTGCAAATCCTTCCAGTTGTTCAATGTACACTTCCTCCTCAATCACTCCATTGAGGAATGTTGTCTTCACAACCATCTAATGGATCTTGCATGCCATCTATGCTGTAAGTGCTAGAATTGAACTGATATAAGAGTACCTTTCTACTAGAGCAAAGGTATCCTCATAATCAATTCCCTCCACCTAAGAGAACCCCTTCGCCACAAATCTGGCCTTATGTTTCTTGATGCCTCTGTCTACTACTTGCTTCACCTTGTAGATGCACCTCGAACCTACCATTGACTTGTTCTCTGGTCTTGGGACCACTTCCCAAACATTATTTATGACTATGGAATCATATTCCTCTACCATGGCATCAACCCATACTATCTTCTGCACTGCTTCTTCAAATGAGGATGGTTCTGTCTCAACTAGCTCACTCATCATAGCCATGTACCTAGTGTATCAACCTTGTGACCTCCTCTACCTGTGCTATGATGTGGGTGCTCCCACATTCTCTCTACATCATGCAATAATATGTCAGTTTCCATGGTGCGCTTCCTTCCATATTTTAATGTCTCTACATGACTGGGTGCTTCCACTATCTTCTGCTTTGCTTGTGACTGCTCCAAAACATCCCAAGGTTCTTCCTTTAGAGCCAAAACCTCCTCATTTGCATGAAACATAAGCTCCCTCTCAAGGGAACATCTCATGGCTTTCTCTTCATCAAACTTAACATCTCAACAAGCAATTGTCATCCTGTGAGATGGAAGGTACACTTGATAGTTGTGACGTGTATAAGTGTACCTGATCCAGGTGGATATTGGTGACCACCTACCAAGTCCACCTGGACCCCCACCATTGTCTTTCTCAGCATTTTCAGTTTCCTTAATTGTAGCACAACTTACTATTTTTAGTAGTTTTTCAGGTCCTGAACTTTCAGAGTCGTTTTGAGGCCCTAAACGATGTTTTTTGGGGGAATCCGAGGGCAACATGGGACCAATGTTGCCCGTTCCAACAATGATAATGCTCAAATAGATCTTTCTAATGAGCTATTGTACGCGTCAAACAGAGATCATATGCTAAAGTTACGACCCCGGGAAGTTGATGTACCAACTTACCCCCAAACGGGGCCCACAGTTTGGCGTTTCATCTCCCTAGGGTTAGGTTTGGAATGTTAAGGGTTTTCATTGTTTTCTCAATAATAAATAGGCCTTCGAGCCTCATTGTAACACAGTTCACAGGCATGTAGCCACCACATCTCTTCTCAGAGATAAGCTACCATCGCCCTAACTAGTTTATTTCCATTTCTGATTGTAAGCATGTTTCAGTATTTTCCATTAATGAAATGAAGTATTATTTCCGATGCTTCTTTGTGTATATGGTTATCTCTGTAATTTTTTGCGTTCCTGTTTAAATCCGGATCAGTACCCCACAAATATGCCCAACTCTGTTGTCAACTCTATATTTTTCCTTTCATCCTTGGAAACATGATATTAAATTGATGAACCAAATATACTAAAGTGTGACACATATGGTTTCTTCCCTCAAAAAGCTTCTTTTGGTGTACTCATCTTGCGAATTTGATGAGGAGTCCTGTTATGCACATATACTGCTGCGTTGCATGCTTCAACCCACAAGTGCAATGGTAGGCCCTGATCATGTAACATCACCCATGCAACTCCAACAATACTTCTATTCTTCCTCTTAGCCACCCCATTTCTTAGAAAATTATATATTACAGAGCAATGGAACACATAAAATATTGTAGAAATATAAACACAGAAAACACATAAAACAAAAGAGACACAAATATATGTGGTTCACCCAGTTTGGGCTACATCCATAGAGAAAAAACTAGTCCTTCTTTTTATATTATCTAACAAACTAAAGAGATACAACCTACAACAGATTCACTATAACTCCCTCTTTGCTCTCAATCTCCTCCCTCTTCATCACTCAAAATACAGATGTACATAGACGCAATACAATTCCCTCATACATAGTGAGGGGTTGCCTTCTAGGGCAAAAAACCATAAATTAAACATAACTTCTAACGTTAGATCATCCGCCAAATGAACAGCCTAGATTGACTAGAAATTACTATACTTTTACAAGTAAATTTTACATTTGTTTTTAGGTTCAGGGCCACTGCCTCTGAAACCCCCACCAGGGGGCTCCCAAAAGGTCGCAGTCGCCCCCCCTGGACCCCCCTACAACGAATATTTTATGACCAGCTGATCCAAATTGGATCCATGAAAATGATCAAAGTGCTATGACTGTATAAAATCAGGACATACTTCAAAAACTTGTGGACAATGAGCTATGAGGAAGGACCTCTGGACAGTGGCAGTTTGTAGCCAGCAAGGAACAACGAGGACCTTGATCAAAGATCATTGTTTGAGGCCCATGGAGACCGCGTATGGCACAAACTAGCAGTTAGGAAGTCCAGATCGGAAAACAGAGGCAAAACCCCTCGAAATGGAAAGGCCCTGAGCGCTCGGTCACAAGGAAAGCCGAAAACCGTAGGAAAAGCGCTAAAGCGAAAGGCGGGTTCCGTGCTCCAAAACCGGTGGAATATACAAGGCGTTTTGGGTGGTAAGCAGAATTGTCAGGAGACCCAGTGATGCCATACAAAAAATGACGCGTGTCTGATATATGAGAGAGAAAACCACCTCTCATCGCGGGCTAACATCTGAGCAAGTCAACAGCACGATATGAGCAATAACCATAGGATTTGGAGGCCCCAGATCTAACGACAGAGATTGCACCCGATGGGAAGCCGAATCTGGAGGGAGAATTAAGTGACAGCATATAAAAGTCTGAATTCCGATTTGACCACTGAGTTGGTGGATGAATCATTACACAGAGTAAAAAACCGAAATACCGAACCGTTTGAGGAAGAGTTGGCGTAGTTCGTGAGAGGACAAGTGGCCACTTCCCTGTGAGACGTTACACGGTGGCAATGATGCAGAAGCAGGGAAATCCAAGCGAATATATGTAGGCAATCCGAAGGGGCAGAAGAGGAAACGAATAGTCATGAGACATATTGGCTTTAAGCCATGAACAGATAGAGAACAAAGACAAGCGAGATAGAAGACAATGAGAAAGAAAGAAGAAGAAAAATGAAGCAAGAAGCAGAGAGCCAAGCTGACCTACAGAGCTAAGGCAACATCGAGTAGACAAAAGGCTTGAGAGGTTCAAGCAATCCCTATGAAGATATCTGTCAGGAACTAAGTACCAAATTGGAATCATCCCATCAAGACCAATTGAGGTCAAGATTTGGTAAGGAAGAGTCTATGCACTCTAGTGGCTTGGGGGATCCAAGAAGCACCCTACTAAGCATCATCTATTTCAGGAGACTTAATTTGAGCTCCTCATTGTAAAGACTCTACTTTAAGACACAATAAAAGAAGGCCACCACTAAAAGTTGGACCGGAGACGCAGCCCAGGAGGATTGGGTGAACTCCTTATTAATTTGTTGTGTTCTTGTATTTGCTCACTATGTTTCTCTTACTGTTTTCCATTTTCCAGTGTCTGTGTATTTTGCAATCTTATCGATTCGTTGCCTAAGATAACATAGACATGCACCAGCACATGAATCTGTAATACCTTCATTCATTAATTAATTTGCTGAGGTCACTCACGCGTGATTTTCATATCAAGTGGTATCAGATCTCTAGGCCGTTAAGGTTAGACAAGCTTGTGATGGGTTTATATGTTGAATGGTAACTAGATCAAAGCTCAAATTAGGAGAAGGAGAGTTGGTCGAAACTAATCCTGAAATTGGGAGAGTTTATCCTTAGAAGACAATGTCAGAGGAAGGTTCTATGGGGCCAGACCCTTAATTCATAGATAGTTTCTTGGCCATAAAGTCCATGGTGGAGGAAATGTATAAGGAATTTAGAAAACATAGGGATGAATATTCATCAAGCTCCAAACAAGATAAAGGAGAAGAAGATTCTTTCCTTCATGACCACTCAAAAGGCAAAGGGAAAGAAGAAAGCTTTCTAACACCTCCCAATAGCCCTGAACATAAAAAGAAGGCATCTTTGATTAAACTAGATGTTAAATTTGATTTACTTATATATGATGGATAGTTGAATGCAGAAAAGCTGGACAATTGGTTTAGACAATTTGATGTTTATTGTAGAGTGCAGAGTATTGATTCAAACAAGAGCAAGATTTAGTTGGCAAGCTTGCACCTTGGAGGCATTGCCTTGGTTTGGTGGGAAGGCAGGACCCAAGCTGACATGAAAAGACATGGTAAGACCATTTCTATCTGGAGTGAATTTGTTTATGCAATAAAAAAACAGTTCTATCCATTGGCCTACATGCAACAAGCCATGATGAGATGGAAAACTCTTCGACAGTTGAAAGGGCAAAGTGTACAAGGATACACCCAAGAATTTAGGAAGAGAGCATTGATTCTAGGAATCTCATTAGAGACTCACCTGAGACTTTATTGAGTACATTGGGGTCTAATGTTAGGTTCCTATACCAATAGGTTTACATCTTTCATGATGGACAGTGGAAGGCTAAACATGTTCATCATTGCAGTTGCAAAGGTTCCATATTTTTGTATACAGACAAGGAAAAGTAAAAAATGAAAAGAGGGTATGCCTTAAAAGAATAATCAAAAGGCAAGAAAATCAATTGGTTAGAAAAATAGTGGAAATGAACCCCAAACCAAAGACCAGGGAAATGACCAATCAAAATGTCACTGCTATCTCATTTGCAAGTTCACCATGTGGAGATACTGTTGCTTATTACATTTGATGGGTGGCCCAACAGTTCAAGCTGGACCATGCCATGTTTGAATTGTTGTTGTAGAATAGAGAATGTTTCCTGTCCAAACAGCTCAAGCTTGGGAGATGACTATCTAGGTAGAGAAATGAAGGAGCCCAACTACTTAACCTGGGTCCTTGGAAGAAATAAGGGTACATTTAGATAGGAGGGCAGTCAAAAGAAAAAGAGAACAATCAGGGTCTGCTAATTCAAGTGCACCCACTTCAAGTGAAGAAAAAATGTTAGGATTACTATGATGGGTAAGTAGTGCAAGGTTGCAGAAAGGATGGGCCATCACCAATTGGCTTATCAAGTACAAGACTCATTCCATTCAGGATATGGGCATCATAGCAGAGGTTGGAGGACAAAACATTGGAATCATGTCTAATTTCCTGCTATTTTCCCCAAACATCATTTACTAACATCCCCAAGGACCTTGAGATCTGCTCAAAGAGTCCAGTTCCACTTCAGTTCATGACAAGCTACTAGGTCAAACCATGAAGTTTAGTCAAGAAAAGAAGCCACATTTTTTGTGTAAAAACCTTCATTCTCAATTCCCTCACCCTCCATTCCTAAGTTTTACTTCTTGAAACTTAGTCTTTACCCCTTCACTCACCCCACAATGTCATATTAACAACTAACATATTATTTAGCTCCCTAACTACCCCCCTTCCCTATTTCTATTAGGATCTATGAAAAAATTCCCAAAAAATATGTATAAATACCCTCCCCCTAGCACTATAGCTATATAACCCTTCCTTGGGAAATATTAACCCATCAGGGGTTAGTATTAACCCCCTTTGACCCTAAAACTATGGATTTTCAAGCAAAACTATGGTTTAAAAATAAAAAAATTAAAATCCCCACCCTTACTAAACCTCCCTACCCCTTTTCCGCGCTGAAATTGATGTTTGCAATGTTTTTTAATTAAAACATTAATTATTAAACCCAAAAACTGAAATCCTAATGTTTTATAACCCACCCCCGCGCTTGATTTATTTAAAACTATTAAATTAATAGGCAGGTCCCCCCTGCCTTAATGCGCCATCGCATCACAGTTGCCGCCCACCGTTCGATCATCGGCCCCACTCATCCAACGATGGGCGGCCATTTTCACATACAAAGTGCCCGACCTTTTGCGACCGGGGGATTGGCGGTATTACCACCGTACCCCCGCCACGCGTCGGCCTCCCGTGCTGTTTAGAGGGCGCCCCCCCCCGCCTTATACCGCTTACCACCTCATGTGCCTTCGTGGAAACCACTTACCGCCCGTCCCCCTTTCGCTGACGTCACCTCGCCTGTTCTGCCACCGCGCCTCCACGTCACCTCCACGTCGTCTGTCCACCCGTCCGCCCTGCCACTTCGCCACCCACATCAGCTGCCACGTCGCCCTGCCGTACCCGGACCCATGATGACGTCAGCATGACGTCATCACCAAAGAGGCGCCAAAGGGCCAAAAATGCATAAAAAGACGCGAAATGACCATTATTCATCATTTTCATTCGTCGTTTCCGGAGCACTCTGCATGCAAAAAAAAAAAAACATCGTTCAACGACCGAAATCAAGAATTCACCCGCCAAAGTTGCTGCCGCCCTCATTGTCGACCCAAGTACCTGCAACTAACCTAGCTCGATGCCTCCTGCACCGTAAAAACCAGGTATTTGCCGCAGGCGACCTTCTTTACCTGCATTTCTCCTATTGTTCTCCTAAATTCCTGTAAAGCAACTCTGCAAAAGATCCTCACTGATAAATTGTCCACTAAAAACACTCAAAAACCTAGTAAAACCCCTGCACCACAAGGCTCTGCAAGAAACCCGTGCCCTTCTGCGATATCACCATAAAAACGAATTGGAGAAGCCGAGCCACTGGCTAAAAGCAAATACAAACTGCTCCCTCATCCTTGATATCAGAAATTCCCTTAAAAAACCAGCTAATTAGCTCAAACACACTCTGGTTCTTCCAACAAAGTGCCCCTCAGTTCATCAAACCTGAAAAGAGTTCCCTCATATTCTCAGAGTGCTCACTGCCAAACACAATTCAGCAGGCATTCACCAGCCTTTGCACCAATCCTAAACTCAAGAAAACATCCAGTTAATTTCAGACATGGCCACTCCATCTGCACTGGATGTAGCTCCTATGAATCCACCCAATAAAGAGCTTGAAGCTATGCCACTGGTAGACAGTGATTTCCTCATTGCAGATTTTGCGGCAGAGAGGAACCACTTACAGACCTTCTGCCAGCTGAGGAACAATCACTTGGACAGTAGTGACATGTATGGCATCTGGGAGTCCAATCTTGATCCAGGTGGATATTGGTGGCCACCTGCCAAGTCCATCTGGACCCCCACCATTTTCTTTCTCAGCATTTTCAGTTTCCTTAAT
>APFE030686168.1:19370-41233 GCA_000404065.3 Pinus taeda
AAGTCCGTACTGGCACTTGCCGTCTCAGAGTGGAGGAATCACCCAACCAACAATGAAAACAACAGTTACCAGGTTTTATGATGCCCGAATACGTCTCTAGCCTAGACTTCTAGATGTTCTGCGCTAGGTTCCAAAGCGTTTTTAGATTCATTAAATTTATTTTATAGTTGATCTTGTTTAAAAATTTGCCTTTCAGGTTCACCGCGTGATGTGTATACAATTCATAAAATGCAGTCTAAGATGATAAAAAACTGTTTAATCTTCTTTTGGCAATTAAAATCGTAGCTACTAAGGAAAGAAAGCTAAGAGTCTTTCAACAAAGAGCACAGAGCACACACTAAATGCACTGTCCTAAATCAAACCAAGCAGTCTAAATGCAAATGCACATGCATGTATTTGTTTTCAGCCTTCTTAATGTATGAATGACGATAAGAAAGTTAAGTGCAAATCCGAATTATTTTCAAAGCGACAATACTTAACATATTTCTTTTCAAAATGAAGTGAAGATAAGGGTGACACTTTGCGATTTTGAAATGAAAACTGTTTTTCGACACTTTAAAAACTACTAATTCAAATCATATACAAGAGTAACGGTACAATCGACTATCAAGAAAAAAGGAATTCTCTTCTATAAATGAAAACGACACTTGCAACACTTTGAGATTAAGAAACGATAGTTTGACTATGCTACTTCTTTGCAAAAGAGAACTGAAAATGGCGCACAATACATAAAAACACTTACAGTTCTTTGCACAATAGAGGCGGAATGATGATGTTGAGATTTTCTGTTTTGAATAAAATAGGCAAAAATATCAGTAGGTGACAACAATAGAAATTTTGTTGCTAGATTAACTCCAGGTTGTTGGGAGAGAGTTAATGCATCCTAAATTTGATGTGAGAGGATTTTTGAGGCAATTAGATTCTCCTTGCTATAAAACAGGTATCCATATGGATGGTTTGAGAGAGGTGTGAGAGTTTGTGAGGATTTGATTAATTATGTAATCTCATGTTTTATTAATAAAGAATTGTTGATGCCTATGTTTGGTGGACGTAGCCCAGATTGGTTGGGTGAACGACGTTAAACCTCTGTGTATTATGTGCTTGATTTATTTGTTGAGTATTTAGTTTTAATCTGCTGTGCATCTGATTTTCAACAAGTGGTATCAGAGCAGTTGGTGGCGTGGCACAGCTGGACCGGACTGGAGGTGGAGCGTGTGCTGGAGGTGGAGCGCAAAGGCGTGTTGCACTGCTGTTGTTGTCACCTACGTGGAGGTTTGATTTGCATTGGCGCTGTGTGGAGGTGTGAGTGAATTGTTGCCTGGAGGTGCTGCGCAGAGGGAACTCGGTCCCAAGTGTGCGCCTGCGTGCTGTGTAATGAACCGGCAATCAAAGTAGTTTACAATGGCGTGAACACAAGCTGGTGCGTGTTTAATGTATCAGCGCAGCATTAAAGACCTTACCTTCACCTGAAGCTAGCACGATACATGACGCCGGATCCCGAGGAGCGCTTCAGGATACGAAACTCGAAGACTGAAGGTTTTATTCTGTCAAAACACATGCAATTTAAAAAAGAAATAAAATATTTCTGAGTTTATCGATCTTTGACCTGTGGATGATGCCTGCATAGGAGCCCCAGCCTCATGAACGAATCAATGAATGAGGGTATTAATTTTAATATCTGATATACAAAGAGAGACAAAATATTGAAAGTAAAGTGAGAGCGGAGAGAAAAAGTATGCAATGCGCGTTGGTATTTAAAGTTATTGCTGCGTGGAGGAATTGTTTGTTAAATTTGAGTGAAGTTTTTTGCATGATGCCCACCTTTAATGCGTGGTGTTGGTAAAATTGTGCTGTTCTTTTTTGGTTTGGAGTGTTGTTTCCAATAGCGCAAATTTGTTGGTTAAACAATAGCTCAAAATAAATAGAAAGGTGCATTGTTCCCGTGCACGTTGATACTCAGTTTTTGTATTGTAACTCAGATTTCTTTTAAAACAGCAAAGGCAATGTCATATAAGGCATAGGCAGTTTTTTTTTAATGCTGGTATTTAAACGTTGGTTTTTTTTTGGAGATTATTGTGTTTTCTGCTGATACAAGATGGCGAAAACTCAAAGTGCCCATTTTGAGATTGAGAAGTTTAATGGAAAAAATAATTTCGAGATCTGGAAGGTGAAGATGCATGATTTGCTTGTCCAACATGGCGTGGCAAAGGAATTATTGGGCAAATCCAAACAACCTTACAACATCACAGATAATGAGTGGGCCGAGATGGATGAAAGAGCGATAAGTGTTATTCGACTGTGTCTAGCTGACGATGTCCTGTTTAATATCGTGTCGGAGACAACAGCTGCTGGTTTGTGGACGAAACTGGAGAAACTGTACATGACCAAATTCTTAACCAATAGGATTCTCTTGAAGAAACAATTGTACAGTTTGCGAATGAAGGAAGGTACATCGATTGCTGATCAGTTAAATGCTTTTAATACTCTTCTTGTGCAATTACAAAGTATAGAAGTAAAAATTCCATCTGAGGATAAAGCTATTACTTTATTGTGCTCGTTGCCCGAGTCATGGGATCATTTTGTTACTTCTATAAGTCTTAGTTCATCAGAAACTATTGAGTTTGATGATGTAGTTGCATCCTTATTATCGGAATAAACAAGGAGGAGGTCACATTCTGAAACCTCTACATCAGAAGCTATGATGGTTAGAGGTCGTTCGAAAGAAAGACATCCCAGGAAGCCGAGCGACTCACATTCAAAGTCAAAAGGGAAGAAGAGTAAGCTAAAGTGTTGGTTTTGTGGAAAATTAGGGCATTTAAAGAGGGACTGCTGGAAGCGACAACAGCAAACTTCAAAAGCAGATTCTTCGACAAAGAAGAAGGAGGCAAATACGACAGATACAGGTTCGGCATCTGGTTCAGGTATGAGTGATGAAGTATTATCAGTTAATGTGTCAAATCATGGTCAACATTGGTTGTTAGATTCCGGTGCATTAAACCACATGTGTATCCATAAAGAATGGTTTAAGGAATATAAATCAATTAATGATGGAGTTGTGTACATGGGTAATGATGTAACATGTAATATTGTTGGGGTTGAGAGCATACAACTACAAATGTTTGATGGGACAGCTAGAATATTAACTGATGTGAGGCATGTACCAGATTTAAGGAAAAATTTGATTTCATTAGGAGCACTTGATTCAAATGGGTATAAAACTCTAATTCAAGGTGGAGTAATGAAAATTTACAGAGGCATTTTACTAGTTATGAAAGCTAAGAAAGTAGGAAATCTATTTCAGTTAGAAGGAGGTACATGGTCAGCTTTTGTGTCTACTGTGTTTGAACATGACAGTAGTTCCATTCACTTATGGCATCAAAGATTGGGGCATATGAGTGAAAGAGGGTTGAAAATTTTGGCTAATCGTAAGTTACTTCCAAATCTGAAGTCTGGAAAGTTAGATTTCTGTAAGCATTGTCTGTTTGGAAAACAAAGTAAACAAAAGTTTAAAACATGCAAACATACTAGTAAACCATACTTGATTATATCCATTCAGATGTTTGGGGACCAGCCCCTACAACCTCATATGGTGGTTCGCCTTATTTTGTATCATTTATTGATGACTTTTCTAGGAAGGTGTGGGTCTACATGTTGAAAAGAAACTCTGATGTTTTTTCACTTTTCAAGCAGTTTAGAGCATTGGTAGAAAACAACACTGGTAGAACAATAAAATGTTTAAGAACTAACAATGGTGGTGAGTTTACTTCCAAGGAGTTTGACAACTATTGTAAGGATGCAAGGATCGAGAGACATAATACCATGATTTATACTCCTCAGCAAAATGGAGTTGCTGAACGCATGAACAGGACTCTTCTAGAGAGAGCAAGGAGTATGCTGAGTAACGCTGGGTTGCAAAAGGAGTTGTGGACGGAAGTGGTGGCAACAACTTGTTATGTGATAAACCGATCTCCATCGACAGCAATAGACTGCAAGATTCCGCAAGAGGTATGGAAAGGACACCCTTGTGACTATTATAAACTCAGAGTGTTTGGTTGTGATGCATATGCTCTAGTGCCTAAACATCGGCGAACTAAATTAGATCCAAAGTCTAAAAGGTATATCTTTGTTGGGTATGGTGTTGGAACAAAGGGATATAGATTGTGGGATCCTACTACCCGCAAAATCATCATCAACAGAGCTGTAAAGTTTAATGAATCCTATCTTGTACAGTTAGATGTAGATAGTAGATTGAAACAGGATGATGTATCTGACTTTCAGCACATTCAGTTTGATAGCATTTCTAATGATAGTCATGATGACCATAGTTCAGATACTAGTCATGAACAGGTTTCAGAATCAGATCATGAACAGGGTTCGGGTTTAGATCATGAATAGGTCTTGAATACTGATCATCAAGAAGTTCCTATAGATGGTAGTCAGCCAATCGAGGAAGCACCAGAAACATCCTTAAGGAGGTCGACAAGAATCAAACGGCCACCGAGAAGGTATGATGATTATGTTAATTCAGTTGCATTTACTGCTAATGACAATGAACCTCTGTGCTATCAGGAAGCAATAGAAGGTTCAAATAGTGACAAGTGGAAAGTAGCCATGAAGGAAAAAATGATGGCCTTGAGTAAGAACGGCACATGGGATTTGGTTGAGCTTCCGAAAGACAGGAAAACTATGGGGTGTAAATGGGTTTTCAAGCTGAAATGGGGTGTGAATGATACAGAAGACAGGTACAAAGCGCGACTGGTTTGCAAAAGGGTTTTCTCAGAAAGCCGGTATTGAATTTCATGAGATTTTTTCACCAGTGGTTAAAATTGTTTCAATTAGAATTGTGTTAGCATTAGTGGCTTTGCTTGATTTAGAGTTGCAGCAATTAGATGTTAAGGCTGCATTTCTACATGGTGACTTAGATGAGGAAATTTATATGGAACAACCAAAAGGTTTTGTTAAACATCGCAATGAGAAATTTGTCTACAGGCTCAAGAAGTCATTATATGGCCTGAAGCAGTCGCCTCGGCAGTGGTACAAGAAGTTTGATTCTTTCATGTTGAGTCAGAAATGTGTTAGAAGTGAATATGATCATTGTGTTTATTTTAAACAATTGAAAGATGGAATATTCATTATCTTAGTATTATATGTTGACGATATGATTTTAACAAGCAAAAGCATAGAAGAAATCAACAGGTTGAAGGCTCAGATGGCAAGGACATTTGATATGAAAGATCTAGGAGCAGCAAGACAGATTTTGGGCATGGAGATTTTCAGAGACAGGAGCAATAGTAAGCTATGGCTATCACAACAGAAGTATATTGAGAAAATACTTTTGATATTTGGTATGAATAATGTGAAGCCTGCGTCAGTCCCTTTAGCTTCCCATTTTAAGCTTTCTTCGAGTTTATGTCCTAATACAGATGAAGAAAAGGAGTATATGTCTCGAATTCCATATGCCAATGTAGTAGGGTGTTTAATGTATGCAATGGTTTGTACTTGACCAGATATTTCAGATGCAGTTGGGGTTGTCAGCAGGTATATGGCAAATCCGGGTAAAGAACATTAGTCAGCAGTGAAATGGGTGCTTCGGTATTTGAGAGGCACAAGTAGTTATTGTATTACTTACAATAAGAGTAGTGAATTTGTTTGCGGATATGTTGATTCCTATTTTGTAGGTGATTTGGATAAGAGAAGGTCAACTTCAGGGTACGTCTTTACTCTTGCAGGTGGAGCTATCAGCTGGATGTCAAAGCTACAGAACATTGTTTCTTTATTCACTACTGAAGCAGAATACATTGTTGCTTCTCATGCTTGCAAAGAAGCGATTTGGTTGAAAGGTTTGTTTGGTGAATTTGGTAGGTTGTAGGACAACATCAAGTTATTTTGTGACAGTCAAAGTGTAATACATTTGGATAAGAATCCGGCCTATCATAGTAAATCAAAGCATATACCAATCAAGTACCATTTTGTAAGACAGGTTATCACTGAAAGGGGAGTCTCTATTGAAAAGGTGCATACAAAGGAGAATTGTGCAGACATGTTCACGAAACCAGTTTTGTTAGAGAAGCTACGCTGGTGTTTGGCTTCTCTTAGCTTGCAGAAAAGATAAAATAATAATAACAGGGCATCATGATAATTGTTGTCAAGGTGGAGATTGTTGAGATTTTCTATTTTGAATAAAATAGGTAAAAATCTCAGTAGGTGACAACAATAGAAATTTTGTTGCTAGATTAACTCCAGGTTGTTGGAAGAGAGTTAATGCATCTAAATTTGATGTGAGAGGATTTATGAGGCAGTTAGATTCTCCTTGCTATAAAACAGGTATCCATACGGATGGTTTGAGAGAGTTGCGATAGTTTGTGAGGATTTGATTAATTATGTAATCTCCTGTTTTATTAATAAAGAATTGTCGATGCCTATGTTTGGTGGACGTAGCCCAGATTGGTTGGGTGAACCACGTTAAGCCTCTGTGTCTTATGTGCTTGATTTATTTGCTGAGTATTTAGTTTTAATCTGTTGTGCATCTGATTTTCAACAGATGGAAGAGAAGGGGGTTTTCACAGAGATATACTGACCACAGACAACAAAACTCCTTAATAGAACTTAAAATGGTGAAGAAAAAACCAAAGTCTGAATGTAAAGTTAACCTTCCGTGACCATTTCACCTGTCACATAGGGAATCCAGTATGTAGCGCACCTAATGCACATGGGTAGTGCGATGCATACAGACTGCCTTGAAGTGAGGGTGCGATGGTACCAGTGCGAGACTTTTATCCAGTTTTTGCTCACAATTTGCAATTCAGTTCGGGGATTTAGGCCGAGTAAGTGATGTTTAGTAAGTGTAAATCACAGGGGTTGATCTAAGGAGGTTACTAGAGCCACCACTTAGGGAAATTAGAACATTTACAGATTGATTGTTTAATTCATAAACAAAACCCGGAGATAGACTGAAGCAACATTGATCTATTTTGCATTTGTATAACAAATGTAGTTCGAAGGCTAGCTGGCTTGACTTCAGGCTCCGTCTGTAAGTTTATAAAATAAACAAAGATAGACTAACAAACAATCTATTCGCTCCCCAGTATGGTCGCAATTTTTTTACCGAGAATAGTGTCCACTTGGATCTGCTATTCTCACTAAGACTGGTAGCTATCTTAGAAACAAACAAGTAAAGACTACTTTCGTTTTCCTTTATGAAAATAAATAAGAGTGGAACAAAGGACACCAACCTTAGTCTTGCGCTTGGTTCCTTACTTGATTCCTCTCCTTCCTGATAGATCTTTGCTACTTCTTCTTCGTCTGCCCAACTTCAAAGAGCACCTATGGAATCAAAGCAACATACTACTATCGAAGAACAGAGATCTATATTCATAAATAACATAGGACCAGATATGTATTAACCATACAAATGCATATACAATCAAACATACAAGAATATGGAGGAAAACTTGAATAGCTTTATTAATATCAAGAAAAGCAATAGGATTACAACCAATTTTTTTGACCCAGCATCATCCTCCAGCAAGAAAGCCCTTCTTCACCTCAAATAAAGCTTAGATCACCCAACGCTATGAAGTTTCACCAGAAAACCAACAACACTTCTCTACAAGATACAAGATTCCAGCCTCTAGATCTCTGTGATGAGGGATCCATATATGATTGTAGGGGAGTGAGTCATCTTCTAGGGTATTGATTAGTGTCCTCTCTCTGATAGTTCTTGATTCCACTTGGAGATTGATGATCTCTTACTCATCCCTGGTCGAAATCAGAGAGGCAAGTGTCAGAGGGGAAGTTTTTGGAAGTTTCTACATTCTTCCACCTCGCAAACTGTCCCTGACATTTATCCATTCTCACCCATCGCACCCTACAGAGGGGCCATCTAGTATGCATCGCACCCTTTACACTGGGAAGGTGATATGCATCGCAACCACTACACTGGGCATTCAGTATGGTCCAGTTTTGACCATTTCTAAGCAGTTTTTAGTGGAGAACTTCTGAGAGATGATGTAATCAGCTGACCTTGTTCCTTTAGGTAGTGAAGCAACACTTTTAGGGACTTAGGAGCCCTTAGTTTATGGACATTTATGATTGGGGTTGCAGTGCCCAAAAATGTCTATAACATCTTTACCAAGTGTTTTCGCCATTGCCATGCACCATTTTGAAACACCCAAGAATAACTTATGGAATCTATGCCTTATTTTTCAAATTGCTTTGGTACTTTCTCTTTGACCTTTGCAATCTTTAGAACCAACATCTTGTTCCCATCACTATTCAACAATGATGTATGTTGTTGCAATTCTTCCTTATCTTGTTTACCTCTTTTAGGAGGCAACATGTTATAACCCTAAAACAACTTATTAGAACCATTAGCAACCTTAATGAAATCATATTTTTCGTTTGATGCATTTCCTTGAAAGGCCTCATTCACAAAATATTGATGCTTGAACATTAATAAGAAAAAAAATGACTTGCATTCACAATTCTCTTCATTTGTCCAACATGCATAAGAGACAAATTCATCTTCATACAATGCACACTAACTATGTACTCAATTCCATTCTTGAATAAGTGATACTTATTCTCATGGAGATTAAATATTTCTCTCCTATCATAAATATATGGGCTTCCCAAAAATAATACCATAAATCTCAAGTGAAACTACATCAAGTTCAACTTCATCAAGAAAGTTTGCAGTGATTGCAAATCTAAGGATGTAGTTCCTTGTCAACTCCAAATTTGCATTCTTACATATCCAACCTAAAGGATAAGGTCTTCAATGTGGAATGGTCTCTAGATTCACTTCTTGACCAAGTCTTTAGAAATCATTTTTTCTTGAGAACCACTATCAAATAGTGTGTCACTTTTGGTATGCTTTGAAACAACTCTAATGTGGAAAATTTCAGTTCTTGTTTCATCATTTTGAGTATCATTGGAACAACTTGGAGAAATAGTGCTTGCTATGTTCTTACCTTTCAAACCCATCGCTATATCTTGGTTTCATCTCCTGAATCCGAACCTAAGTCATGTTCTATAATTACAACTGTTTTTTCCTTCTCTTTGTTTTTAAGCTTGTCGGGTCTCATTTCTGGATGGAGTTTCCAGCAATGATCTTAATCATGGCCATTTTTAAAACATTGTTTGCATGTGATTTTTTCTTTTTCCATTTTAATAGTAGAATTCTTCTTCCCTTTTCCCTTAAACTTACCTTTTCCTTCTTCTATAAACTCAAGGAAACTCTCACTTTTATCATCTGAACTATGTTTCCTTCTTGCTTCTAGATGTGTGGCTTGAACACAAACCTCATCTAAGTTTGTGGGGTTTAACATGAGAATAGTGTGCCTAAGATAGTTGTGTAAACCTCAAATATATTTTAACAAAGTGACTTGAGATGACAAATCTATACCCAATATCAGTGCTCTTCTCCTAAACGTGATTTCTATGACGTTTTGAGCTAACGAAAGGAAGATCACTTGTCATCCTTGAGTGGTTATGTTCGTGTGTAGGTGTTGACATCGAGTGAAAATTAAGTAGACCACATGAGTGGAGCATGAGGATTATGCTATGATTTCAAAATACTTCACCGACTTGCGAGGAGGCCATGTGCATGCTCTTTCTTTTATAACATCTAGAATCGTTTTCTTGTTGCTTGTATGAGCATTGGGTTGGGATTTCATTGTCTATCCATTGACTATTCTTCTCTTATTATTTGATGATCTTATTCAGACAATAGATCATGGAGCAATAGTTCCTTGCATGTAATTTTCATTGCAACAATTAGGAGTTAATTTTTTGAGATAAATCTTAAACCCTTATCGTGGCTAGTACTAAAAATTAGCATAGGTCACACTGTTCCACCAAATCACTACTCATAATTAAGTTAAAATTTTAGAAACCCTATTCTAAAAAATACATCCATAGAGATAATAAAAAAATAAATAATATTAAAAAAAATTTATTATTATTATGTCAATAATAATAAATAAATAATAAAACATTTACTATTTTGTGTTTCTTATTTTTTATATTTGCAACATAGATAGAATATATATTAATTTTTACACTAAACATAAAATAAAATAAATAATATTTCCCTATGTAATATTTTTAATTAATTTTAATAATAATTATTATAGTTATATAATAATCTTTTTAATTAATTATATAAAGAATTACTTTTTATTCTAAGGAAAAATTGAACTTTCTATTAAGATAATACAAATTTACATCTGCAAATGTAAAAGTATTACTGTTTCTGAGTACTCTTCGACAGAAACATATGAGTCTATGATATGTCCAAAAAACCAAACAAAATAAAAATCCAAGCCTCTCATACTGGAGAAAACAACCAACATTTATTTCCATAAACATATATATCGCTATGCATATAAGAAAAACTAGAGATTAAAGTTCTGTAAAAAAGGAGGTATAAAGGCTGATGAAATAAAACTGGATCCCATCAGATGAAACATGTATGATAGACATAAACACTAGATGGTCTGTCAAGTAATAAAATGTTGATGATTATACTCTTGGATCGACCCATCTATGTTCTCTCGGACGTGCCAATTTCCCAAATCTTGTTGAACACCCTCATTAGATAAGAGGTATTCCTGTGAGTTTTGTTCCCTATAGATGTGGCAAACATAAATCAAATCAAATTTTTGGTTGATGAACTGAATTTCTTCAAGGCTTGGTTGTAATACATTATTTTGACATCTCTACACTGTATTGAACCAATTTATGACATTCCAAGAGTCTCTGAAAACTTGCAAGGAGATTATGCCTAGTTCCCTTGCCCAACATAACAATACTTTCAAAGATAGAAGCAATGCACAATTATTTGTTCCATATCCTAAGCCTATTTTGGATTTTAGGTGCCTTTGTCTATTGAAATGAATTATGATTCCACCCCCGCACTGTCCATGTGTATCAGATGCTCCATCAAAGGAGGACCACATGATTTGCGGGTTGATGTGTTCTTCCCTTATAACACGTGGTGATTGTATTGTTTGGGATGTTGGGAGTAAAGAGTAGATTGCTACAATTTCAAAAGCTATAAGAGTTGGTGCCAAAGGTTTGTTTTTAAATATTCCTTTATTTCTTGCCAACCATATTCCCCGACTTATTAAGGGTGGGACATTCCTTAATTGATCATTTCACTAAATTCCACCAATTTTGCAAGGCTTCCCCTATGTTTAAACCTCTCCATTCAAGTCTAAGGTCCAAAAGACTCAATGATGCTTCCCATACTTTCAATGTAAAATGGTAATTTATAAAAATATGGTTAAATACTTCTTCCTTATTTTTACACAACATACACCAACCTAGCCCATGCTTGTTTCTTTTCTAAAGATTATCCCATGTTGGGACTTTGTTCATGAGTTGACACCAAAGGAAGAACCTTGTCTTAGCTAGGCATTCTAGCTTCCGCAAATACTTCCACCACCATAGTTGATGGCCCCAAACTCTTCTTTGGTTTGATGGTTGTACCCATATTTTGGGGAGTAAATCCCTATAGGTGCATGAACCCATATGAGAACGTCTTCCCTATCCAAAATCCTAACTTGAGACCTATGTAATTCTCAAATATAATCCTACCAAGGAGCTTCAAATTTTGCATCTAGATGTAATTATTAGTCAATTTCCAGCTTTGATTCTCGAACGAGGAGCCCTCTTCATCTTCTACCGAGTTTAGGAAAATGATCCATTGTTCATTAAGGGCTGTAACTAGATCCCTTGGTAGTTCATATTTTGCTCTACATCCCATCCATGGGTCAATATCAATTCTAACTTTTTCTCCATTTCTTATTTTCCAAGCTAGGTCTGCTTCAACTTCCTTGAAGGAATCCATTGTAGCTTTCCAGATTGTTGAAGCATTTGGGACTCTCTTGTCCATACTTCATGCCCACTCCTCGATGGAGAGTCGATAGTTGTATTTTCATTTTACCACTGATGTCTAAAGGTTCTCCACAGAGAGGATGCACCACCCAGATTTGGCTATAAGAGAGCTAGAAAAAACAAGATCTTTGATTCCCTATTCGCCCCATGCTTTTGGTAAAGATATTTTTTCCCATGCCACCCAAGGGAGAACTCCTTCTTCCTTTGTTCCTATCCATAGAAAATGTCTACATAACTTCATGATAGAATTCAGGATCCCTTTTGGAATTCACGTGAGAGAAATATAGTAAACTTGGATTTCCACTAGGACTAATTTTATCAGTACCAGTTTTCAATCCAATTTACTAAGATAAATTACAACATATATTTTACTTATCAATCTGGGTTGGTAGACTTAAAAGAAAACCAAAGTTTATGGAATCTTATACTAAAATAGTGTAGGAAGTTGTTGGCTTAAGGGGGCTTGACCCAGGCTCAGAGTTATTCACGCCAACCAACAAAACCATAAATGTTGGCCCTTTCGGCTACAACCTACGTAGCACAGGCTGCAGTCTCACTCGAAGCAGTATTGGGGGATGCTAGAACTAGGTTTCTGCATCCAGAGACCATGTGATGTGTATTCTAAAACCTTGTAGCTCATATCTGCCTTCACACAGATTTATACCTTGCTACCGTCCACGACTGCAACTCTATCCTATTGACCTTTAGGTCTTCGCAAAGGCATACGATCGTGTTTATCATACATGAAAGAGGTAGATTCACAACTTTTTCTCAGTAAATAGCAACCCTAGATTTGCCTTCATGCATATCTACTCGTTCCAAACAGTTATATCTACAGATCTATCGAATATATTCGTGAAAATAGCTCATTACACTTTTCAAGCATAGACATTAAAGATCCAACAGATTCACACAGAAAATACACTTTAATTTATAGAAAATAACTTACAGAGACAAGATGCATTAACTTAAGCATAAATAAAGAACAAGGCACAAATGCATTGAATTCAACCCAAAACTTTCTTTATTAGATTCAACATTCAAATTACAGAATTTTCTACTATGCGCACTCAGCTACAGGGGCTAACTCACTCTGCTACATGAGCCTTTCCCTTTCACCTAAGTACATGAAAAAAACATTTCTTGCCTTAGCACCTTTCCCTTTCATTAGATCTTCATCAATAGTTAAGTTTTGGATTGCAGATTACTGTGGGTTGGTTTCTGAGAATAGTTAAGTTATCCTAGAATCGCTATGAATCAAATATTTATAGCCTTTCTATTACAATACCATGGCCCACGACCCATGGGTGAGTCTCAAATCCGACCTATCACCTACCCATATGAGGGACTAAAGCTCCTTTTACTCTTAGATGCACGCTCCACTTCCATATTTCACGTAGACTTTACATTTTTTACAAAATTCTAACCAAAAATTCATTTTTTCCCATGCCACCTATTATCACTAAAAAGATTTCAAAAGAAAAGGATGAGTCACCAAGGGCCAGCTGGAAGGTTATGGGCTTCATCAAATTCGACTTCATGGATTTTTATGTGTCAAAAGGAGTATTTAATTCCTAGATAAGGTTGTTTTGATCATAATGAGGAGTTACACTCCTAATTGTTTTAGGTCTCTAGGACTACTAGTTAGCTGTCTTTTGTATTAAATAGTTAGTTTAAGTGTCAATAGGTGTCAAATAAGGAGGAATTCGAAATCCCCTCATGCTTGAGGAGGAATCTCAGTTAGGTAGAAGAGCTCTATATATAGGAGAAAGAGAAATGTAATAGGGGTTGGAAATTTATGTGAAAAAGCTCTGATATTTGGCCTATGTAAAGACTCTATTTTTCTGGTAATGCAGTACTAGCTTATGCTTCTCAAGAATCATATAGACTTCAATATATGAGTTTCTTTTGTTGTATTTTCATGATTATCTACAATGTTAAGAGTATTTGATTACTTAGAAATTACTTGAAGTGTTCTAATTTCCTTCATATACTCATAAACTGCCTTCTATGTGTTTGGTGTGCTCTACATATATTGAAATCTGTATGCCTTGACTTTTATGCAAAGCCAATCCTACTGTTAATGCTAGATCACTTATGACTCCATAAGCCCAATGAAAACTTGTTAATATCATTTCCACCATTTTTATTTTTATTTGTTTCACAAAGAGTTAGCCATCTTTATCATAATCAAAAACCTTTAATCCCTTGAGAGAGCCCTCTCAAGCTAAGGAAGCTAAGCCTTAGCTAAAAGATTGGTTTGAAACAGTTACTTGAAGTCTTCCTGGTCTACAACCTTCCAGGGCCTGATTTTGAGATAACACCACCCAAGGGAGAACTCCTTCCTTTGGTCCTGTCCATAGAAAATGTCTGTATAACTTCATGATAGAATTTAGGATCCCTTTTGGAATCCACGTGAGAGAAATCTAGTAAATTGGGATTTCCACTAGGACTGATGTGATCATTACCAGTTGCCAGTCCAATTTACTAAGATACTTTAGAGCATATATTTTACTTATCAATCTGGGTTGGTAGACTTAAAAGCAAACCAAATTTTATGGAATCTTAGACTAAACTAGGGTAGGAAGTAGTTGTTTAGATGAAAATAATGGAAATGTATATTACAAATATAAATTCTAATTGCAAAGAAAGCATAAAAATTTGATCTACAAGCATGAATAAGAAAATAATAATTTTAACTGAATCAAAATCAACACAGAAGAGGCTTTAATTCTAGAGATCATAGTTATCCTTCCTTTGATTTCTTTTTCAACTAAAACCAAACACACCATAAAGCAAAACACTTGATTTAAGAAAGCAAGAAAAGATGAATGCATAGAAAGAGATTTCAATCCAATTCTTAGTTCACAAGGAAGAGGCTCCAACTTGGAGACTTGGGTTGTCTTTCCTTACTCAAAGAAAAGAGATCAATTACAAAATCTAAATGGGCATGAAAATATTCACAAGAGTTTATACAGAAAAGTAAAATGTTAACTATTCACAATTATGCACATTAATTCACAAAATAGTGTACTTAGCTTAGCATGGGGGCCCTCTACCTTTGCTTGGTACACCTCTAAAACAATAAGCTACAACAATCCGCCATTCAAATCCCACAACAATGAAGCATAAGAAAAATAGAGCAAGTCTTCAAATTATTCCAAAAGAGAGTAATCACAATGATAATAATATATGTTCATAATTGTTTAGTTGTTGTGCTTAAATATGTTAATAGTATAACTAAATCAGATATAATGGCTGTAACTACCAATGAGATTCCTATTGCACCTACTAGAGTCAAATCCATCTTTTTGTTACACAAAATATGAGAAGTTTCCACAAAATCACAAACTGCCACTAAATTAGGGGATTTCCTCAATGACTGGTCAAGTTTGACCAAGCCTGTTCTGACTCATTTGGAGTGTACCAATAGGATTATGTTCATCCTTGGTTCATGTACTTCTCAAATCTATCTTCAGTTTGTGCCGAGGTGTCTTGCGTATACGACTTCAATGGAGCCATTATGGGAAATTTAGTTTCTGCCAAAAAAAAAAATTTAATACCCAATTTTTACTAAAAATTAAAAGACATGATTATTTTACCTTAATATGCAAAAGGAGGCCAAAATATGAAAAATATGATCATGATATGAAGGTAAGAGATAATATAATGGTGAAATGTGCATGGTGAAAAGGGTCAAAATTATGGGAAAACAACAATCTCCAAACACTCGAGAGCCATTTGAAACTCCAATGTTAATTATTTTTTCAATCTTGGCGAGGAGCCACTTCCAATCATTTTTTTTGTAAGAGTTAAGTTTTAGGTGGAACCCCGATTATTTGAGATTATCCTTCATATGTTTTTCTTCAAGAGGAAGGAATGATTGTGCTTTGTAGATTTCTTCCTATGATAAACCTTCATGTACCAAAGTACACTTTTGGTCATTTATACATGTACTAGTAGCTTTTAAGAACAAGTTGAGGATCCCTTTCAACTACTGAGGTTCCCTTCTCGACCCATCATTGAACAAGATAATATCATTTACAAAGAGGATATGCATTATGAATAAGTTTGTGGCTACCTCAATCCCTTTCACATCTCCTCTATGCTTCGCTGCAAATATCAACCTGCTTAAACCTTCTGCTTCCAACAAGAATAGGGGAGGAGTGAAAGGGAATATTTGTCTGAGGCCTCTCTGAGCATGAAAAAAGGGGGATGCAACCCATTTATTAGCACAACAAATCTCACATTAGTGATGCACCCCATAATCCAATTAATAAAAGAAATATAAAATCCCAAATGAGTGAGAAATAGTTGAAGATAGATCTAACTAATTGTTGAAATATGGCAACAAGAATATTCCAATTTAATTTGTCTTTGAATTAAATTGTGAATTAAAATCGAATTTAGTCTTAACAGCTACTAGGAAATAATTAATTAGTTGGAGAAATTCAAGTTATAACTCTTTCTGAAGTCATGCAAGAGTTATCCCTTAAATTAAGGAGATAAGATTGAGTTGTATTTGAGTTGTAATTAGTTAACTCAGTTTACTGAGTTAAGTTAAGTTAACTTAGTTCCAAACTATTTGAGGAACTAATAGAGAGTTAACATTGAGTTGATGCATGCATGCACTCAACTAGTGCTATTCCAGTTAACTGAAGATTCCCTCATCAGAAAATCATGCATGTCTATTATGAGAAAGACCTAGTTGAGATTAAAGTCAAGGACAATGTACTATCAGTTGCATGTGTTATCTCAAAGAGAAAACTCATGCATGCAGTCAAGGATAAATCCTTGAGGATTGGGCAGTTTTGAAGTCTGTGAGATCATCCACTTAGTAATAGGTGAATCATCCACAAGGAACAGTGCAAGGAAATAGGAGCTTGGAGGGCAGAAAGGAAGGCTAAAGAGCAGCCAAGATTGCCTGTGAGCATCTGTGAGGATTGTACTGAGAGTTGGCTAGATGTGAGAGCTAAGGCTTTGTATAATTCCTATGTATTTCTACCTTGTATGTTAATACAGATAGTGGGGTTTTTAGCCGAGGCTTTCCCCAAAGGATTTTCATGTGTATTGTGCGATTGATTCTTCTTCTTCTAGTTATATTATTTAGCTCGATCTTTAAGCTTCCACAAATTGATAGTAGAAGTAGGTTATAGTATTATGATTTGATTTATATTGCATTATCGGATTAATCTACATCAGATTTTCTACATGGCATTAGAGCTAGATTTGTAGAAATTTTCTACATGGTATCAAAGCGAGATTTGTAGAAATTTTCTACATGGTATCAGAGCTGGATTTGTAGAAATTTTATACATGGTATCAGAGCGAGGTTTATAGAAATTTTATACATGGTATCGGAGCTATGAATAATATAATGAGAGAGAATTCAAAGTTTGAAGTTCAGGGTTGTAGGTGCAAATCGAAATCATATCATACTTCAAGGTTGGCCAATGGCGTTCTATGGCTTGAGACTTGAGTATGCCTTGGAAGGTAGCTCGAATTACATAGTATGGAAAGATAGAATGGAGTTTGTATTAGAAGATAATGGCTTGAAGGAATTCATTGGTCAAGAAGTCCCAAAGCTAGCTTCAACTAATGCACAAGAGTTGGTTGAGTGGAAGAAGTGTGTGGTGAAGGCGAGATGGATCATCCTTGAGGGAGTTCTAGACCATATTATCTCGAGTCTCCATGGGAAGGATACTCCATTTTCAATGTGGAAGACATGGAATGACCTCTACCAGAACAGTAGCAACCAAAGGAAATTGGTGCTCAAGGATAAGCTTCGAAGAATCAAGATGGAGAAGGGCGATACTATTTCCACATATCTGAACAAGCTCACCACCTGCAGAGATGAGCTTGGAAATGTGGGAATAACTACTTCCGATGATGATATGGTGAGCCTCACTCTCCTTGGCCTTCCAAAGATTTGAGATAGCTACCAGGACTCTGTGAATGGAAGGGAGAAACTGTTGGATTGGGAAAGACTATGGTCAGATCTTATGAAGGAGGAGATCAGAAGGAGCACACGAGATGGTTCTTCATCCAAGAATGATGATGAAGAAAATCTGGCCTTAGCAAGTAAAGCAAGGAAAGGGAAGGGGAAGGCTTCCCATTTCAAATTGAATTGTTATCATGGAGGGAAGAAGGGTGACATGTCTAAAGTAAGATGTTAATTTCACAAGATGGGACATTATGCAACTAATTGCCCATCAAATAAATCCAAGAAGGGATCCTCGGAAGGTGGCCACTCAGTTCAAAATGGACTCTACCGTCATCACATGCATGGTGTCATTGACGATGGGTTGTGTATGGTATCTTGACAATGGAGCCTCATTCCACATGACCTATGATAAAAATTTATGCAGTGCCTTGGAGGAGAAAGACCTCAAGATGTGCATAGAGATGGGTGACGACAGAAGGTGTAGTGTTTCAGGAGTTGGCACGGTTTCTTTTCAGAGGGAGCATGGAGCTCCTCTCACCTTGACAAATGTGGAGTATGTGCCTGGACTGAAGAAGAACTTGGTATCAGTGGCGATGTTGGAAGACAAATGCTACGATGTTTTCTTCAGCAAAGGAAAGGCATTCCTAAGACACACAGACACGGGTCAGACCAAGAGGATAGGGATTCGGGTGAAGAATCTCTATAAACTAGAAGTAGATGATCATGCAACATTGAGTACGAAACCAGAATTGGTGCAAAGTGGTTGGGTCATTTTCATCATGGGGCTTTGAAGACAATGCAACAAATATCTACAGGACTTCCCAAAGGTAAACTTGAGCAAGTTGACACATGCAAAGGTTGTACCTTGGGAAAGTACACCAAGTATTCCTTTCATGATTGAGACAGTCAAGTAGAGGCTATCTTAGAGCAAGTTCATACTAATTTGTGTGGACCATTCTCGATGGCATCCACAACGAAGCAAAGGCATTATGTGATTTTCATCAATGACTATTCTCATCAATGTTGGATTTATTTTATGCAGAAGAAGGACCAAACTTTCACAAATTTTCGTGAGTTCAAAGCTTTGGTCAAGAAAGAGTCAGGGAAGAAGATCAAAGACTTGAGAAGCGACAATGGTGGAGAATATGTCTCTCAAGAGTTTTAGGACTTCTATGTAGTGGAAGGAATTAAACGAGAGTTGATGGGACCTCATAACCCACAGCATAATGGGGTGGCTGAGAGGAAGAATAGAACTATTGTAGGGGTAGCACAGGCAATGCCGCATGACCAAGGCCTACCACTTCACTTGTGGCCTGAGTCATGCAACACATCGGTATATTTGTAGAATAGAAGCCCACATCACATACTTAGGATGAAGACACTAGAGGAAGATTTCTCCACTAAGAGACCGGATGTGGGTCACTTCAGGATCTTTCACTCATCAGTATATTTCCATGTGACAAAGGATGCACAGAAGAAGCTTGAGTTGACGACAGAGTTGGGGATATTTGTGGGGTACATTGGTACACCTCACAACTATCAAGTGTACTTGCCTACCAATCGGAGAACAGTGGTTCACAAAGATCTCAAGTTTGATGAGCAGAAGGCCATGCGAGTTTCCCTTGAGAGGGAGATCCAACTACAGGCTATGGAGGAATTTTTGGTTCCTAAGGAGGAGGAGCCTCAGCCTGATGTGGAGCAGTTGCATGCATAGGTTCCAGGAGTGGAGACATCCACTCAAGCAAAGTATTTTAAAGATGGATAAAAGTACACAAGAGAAGCTAACAAATTGTTGGAGGATGCGAGAGAGAATGTGGGAGCACCATCTTCTCAGAGCAAATAGAGGAGGTCACCTGAGAGGTACACTAGATACATGGCCCTTGCTGGGGAATGTGTTGAGACCGAGCCATCTTCCTTTGAGGAAGCAGTGCAACAGCCAATTTGGGTTGATGGTATGGTGGAGTATGACTCCATAGTTCACAACAGTGTTTGGGACATGGTTCCAAGACTAGAGAACAAGTCAGTTGTGAGTTCCTGTTGGCTTTACAAGGTAGAGCAAGATGTTGATGGTAGTGTGGAGAAGAAGAAGGAAAGATTTGTTGCCTATGGATTTTCACAGGTCAAGAGGATCATGTTGCTACAGTATATTTCAAAAGAGGAGCAAGATGCTAAAATTTTGACAAAGGCATTATCAAAGTGTAAATTTTAGTTCCATAGAGACAGGATCGGGGTGGCAGATAATCCCTTTGTTGTTGGGAGAGAATGTGAAATATGGTAACAAGAAGATTCCAATTTAATTTGTCCTTGAATTAAATTGTGAATTAAAATCAAATTTAGTCTTAATAGCTACTTGGAAATAATTAATTCATTAATTTTAAATTAATTAGTTGGAGAAATTCAAGTTAGAAGTCTTTCTGAAGTCATGCAAGAGTTATCCCTTAAATTAAGGAGATAAGATTGAGTTATATTTGAGTTGTAATAGTTAACTCAGTTTACTGAGTTAAGTCCAATTAAATTAGTTCCGATGATCTGGATTTAAACAAGAACGCAACAAATTACAGAGATAACCATAAACACAAAGATGCAGCGGAAATAATACTTCATTTCATTAATGTAAAATACTAAGATATGCTTACAAATAGAAAATGGAAATAAATAGCTAGGGCGATGATAGCTTATCTCTGAGAAGAGATGTGGTGGCTACATGCCTCTAAACTGTGTTAAAATGAGGCTTGAAGGCCTATTTATTGTTGAGAAACAATGGAAAACCCTAAACATCCAAAAACCTAACCCTAGAAGATGAAACACCAAACTGTGGGCCCCGTTTGGGTAAATTGGTACATCAACGTCCCGGGGTCGTAACTTTGGCATACGATCTCCATTTGACGCATACAATATCTCATTAGAAAGATCTATCCAAGAAATACAACTTTGGTAAGAGCAACATTAATCCGTGGATGCATGTGGCTCCCAATTTTCCCAAAAAGCATCATTTAGGGCCTCAAAACGGCTCCAGAAGTTTAGGAGCCGAAAAGCTACTAAAAATAGTAAATCGTGCTACAATTAAGGAAAATAAAAAGCTGAAAGAAACAATGGTGGGGGTCCAAGTTGACTTGGCGGGTGGCCACCAATATCCACCTTAATCATTCCTCCCCCCTTAGGAAGAAATAGTCCCCATTGCGTTGAGTTCCTCCATGAGATGAGGAAACTTCTGCTGAACTTGGTCCCTGGTGAGCCACTTTCCCTGGTGAAGGAGTTGGCCTGCTTTAACAACTCAATATAGTTGGATGTTCTGCTGGCGAGTGTGTTTGATCTGTGTGTCCATGATTCAATCAATTACAGCTTCTTCCATGCAATTTGGATTTAACTCTGTGGTTGTGAGCTGTTCTGCAATGTCAGATGTGTCTAGTAATGGTGGAAAGTATGGCCGAAGGTGGTCCACATTGAACACTAGGTGCGGGACAAGGAATGGGGGAATGTTGAGCTCAACTGCATTGTCTCCCACGGCCTTGGTAATGGTGTAAGGACCTGTTGAAGCCCCGAAAACCGGGTCGACAACAAGGGGGATACCCACCCGGTCCGGACCTTGGTTGGCAGCTCCTTATCCGTTTGGTATAGTAGGTCCAACTGGGGATAATGAGACCAGTTTCCCAATCTAAGGGTGTGTGTGTGTGTTTAGAGTTGGATGAATCTGATCTAAGAGTACTTAAAGCTAATTTAATTCAAATTCTTAAACTAACTCTATGCTATTGTAATCTAATGAGAAACAACACATCTAATCTACGCTAACCTGGGGTGTATATCTTCTATTATGCGATCTAAAGAGATTTCAAACAATAACTGGTAATAAAGATCATTCAGCTATCATAAGAATAGAAATCAGTTAAAATAAACAACTTTGCATAAGAAGTTAGGCAAAACAGTTGTGAACAGCATATCGCATAATAAGTTATTCATATATCAGACATAAACAAATGACTCCACTGTACAGAAGTGCCAAATGGTAACTCATACATTC
>APFE030686173.1:19631-30638 GCA_000404065.3 Pinus taeda
AGTACAATCAACCCCACTCATGATTGACAACACCTCTGCAATAAAGTTGGCCAAGAACCCAAAGTTCCATGATCGAACAAAGCACATCAATACTAAATATCATCTGATCCGACATCATGTTGAGGCCAAAACAATCCATCTCCATCATTGTTGATCCAGATTTAAACATGAACGCAATAAAATACATAGATAACCATATACACAAATATGTAGCGGAAATAATATTGTGGATATTTTTCGAACGAGAAAGAATAGCGGAGCGCGCGTGAACCAGCGGGAGCGTAACCTAGGAGCGCAGCGATCAGCGTCGACGCCTCGGCTTCGGCCGTGAGGCCAGCTCAATCTGGGCCTTGGCCGCTGCCATGGCCCATCCAGACCCATCTCAGGGGGATTCTGAGAAAGCTTTCTCAAATCTGGTGAAGTCCCTTCCCCCTTCCCGCCCCAAACCTGCAACTTCAAAATTTGTCAAGAAACTGGATATTCTCCAAGAAGTACAACTTCCCCCATCTCTACCTCGAATGGCAGCATTATCTCTAGCAGAAAAAGGACTAATAGGACAATTCACGGGTTTATGGCCCTCACCAAGAACAGTTCAAAGATGGGTGGAGAGGAACTGGTCCGACAAAATCCAAGGAAAGATCTCAATCCGCTTCTGTGGCAAAGGTTACTACACTTTTCATTTCGAATCTAAAGCAGATAAGGATCTTATTTTCAGGAATGGCCCCTACTTCATGGATTCCCGAGGGCTTTACCTAAACAAGTGGACTCCTGACTTCGACCCAGAATTGGACATCCCCAACGCAGTCCCAGTATGGGTCCGTCTTCCTCATCTGCCCTTGCACTGCTGGGGAGATGAATCGGTCAAAGCAATCAGAAACACGGTTGGGAAATACATCGACAGAAGTGAACCTAAGGACAACATGCAGGCATGCGCAAGAATCTGCGTGGAAGTGGACCTCGGAAAAGGACTGCCGGAAGCCATCAAGCTCAAGGTGGATGACTGGAGCTACATACAACAACTGGACTATGATCAGATACCCTTCAAATGCAAGGTATGTCATGAATACGGGCACTTTGCTAATAGATGCACTAAAGTAACTAATCTGGAAACTGAAGATCAAGGAGGACAATGGGAGACTGTAAAAAAAAAGAAAGCAGCCCCCCCTCTAAACCTGAATCATCCTTTGAATTGCCTGGCTCCTCCTCCCAGCGCCCCATCTCTCCCCCTCCCAACCCTCCGGGCCCATCTCAAGATCCGCCATTCCCTTCATCCTCCAACCCTTTTTTGATCCTTGCCTCAAAAGATTCTCAGCCTGAACAACCCTCCTTAGATCTGCCTGATCCTCCCTTGATCTCTTTGACCCTCTCGTGGCCCCCCTCAGAGGCTCCTCCTCTTAGAACCACCAGAAGCTCCTCAAAAGAAATTGGTACTTCAAGCGATCTTCACAAGAAGCCTGGCCCAGGTAGGAAGTCAACTAAGTAGCATCGAGAAGAAAGCACTCAAAAGGACATTGCCCTTGGATTCCAAACCCCTATGGAATCATTCATGAGAGGACATCAGGAAAAGGAAATAGCAGGGAAAGATTTTGAGAGGCGAGCACCTCCCCGCTTGAATGCCCCATGATGAAGCTCCTATCCTGGAACAACAGGGGCATGGGGCACCCCTCCAAAACAACTGCCTTAAGAGACCTTCTTCATAATGAGAGACCCGAAATCTTGTTGATTCAAGAGACCAAACAAAACCAAAACGAAATGCAGAAGATCATAGACGCCCAAAGGCACTTCTCAGGCATCATTAGCAGCTCCAGAGGAGCATCAGGAGGAATTGTAACCATGTGGAACAACCAAAATTGGATAAGGACCAATCTGAACAGCAAAGAGGAGAACTGTGATCTCATCATATACAATGTTTACATTCCCAACCATTACAGAGAAAAGGAGCAGTGCTGGAAGGAACTGAAAGAAAACATAGATAATGAGGAAACTTCAAACATCATATTAGCTGGAGATTTCAATTTAATCCTCCACACGAACGAGAAAAGAGGAGGCAACTTCATGCACGACCCCTTCAGAAGTCAGCTGGAGGGAATAATGCTAGAGCATGAGATGGTTGACATCATTCCAAAAAACTGAAAATACACATGGAACAATCGAAGGCTGGGACCAGGCAATATTATGGAACGATTGGACAGAACTTTGGTCAACATCACCCTCCTCTCTTCCTTTGCAGCTTGCCACACCAAAATTCTCAGCTCCACAGCTTCTGATCACTTCCCCATTCTCCTCACGATGGAATCCCACCTCCATTTGGGACCAATTCCATTCAGATATAATCCGCTATGGAGAAACAACTCTTCAGCCGAAGCAATTATAGAGGCCACCTGGAAACAACACGTAGAAGGTTCCCCCAGCTATATATGGGAAACAAAAATTAGGAGTGTAAGAAAAGCGCTCAAAGAATGGGCAAAAATCAGCTATCAAGAGCCAGGAAAAAAAATAAAAATAAAGCAAGACTTGGAGGAAGTCCAAAAACAAATAGAAGATCAAGGACTCTCCCAACAACTAAAAAACAAGGAATGGGAAATACAGGGACAGCTCATGCACATCAATAGAGAAGAAGAGATAAAGTGGAGGATTAAATCGCGACAACTATGGTTGAAAGAAGGAGATAAGAATACAACATACTTCCACAAACAAGCTACAGTTAGGAAAACAAGGAACAACGTTAGTGCTATTAATGATAGTGAAGGCAATCATCACAATAACCAAGAAGACATCAAGAGGGCAGCCTCCCTTCATTTCAGGAGCCTTCTTACTGAAGTTCAAGAAGAAGTTGATTACTCTGAGTTGCTGCAATATCTCCCCAAAGGCATTACTCAGGGAATAAATGAAAGCCTAAATCGAGAAATAGAGGAGGAAGAGATTAGGAAAGCAATCTGGACCCTGCAGCCGGACAAGCCACCTGGGCCAGATGGATTTCCAATCAACTTTTATAGGGATCATTGGCAGCTGATAAAAAAAGATCTGGCAAAAATGCTGAGGGGAATACAAAGGAAAGGGAAAATGGGAGGCTTTACCAATTCAACCTTTCTTGCTCTCATTCCCAAGGAAAATCGACCCACCTCATTCTCCAGGTTCCGGCCAATATCTTTGTGCAACTCTTCATACAAGATCTTCACGAAAATCATAGCCATGAGACTCCAGCCCCTCCTTCCATCCTTGATTTCTGAAAATCAAGGTGGCTTTCTGTCTAAGAGGCAAATCCATGACACCATTACTTTGGTCCAAGAAGCCATCCACTCCAGCACCTCTAGACAAGAGAAAGGATTTGTTCTCAAACTCGACTTGGCCAATGCTTTTGATCGGGTAAGGCACTCCTTCTTGTTTGCTGTCTTGGAAAAAATGGGTTTCAATTCCTCTTTCATCAACACCATTGCTGCTTGCATATCAGGACCTTGGATATCACCCCTGATTAACGGTCGCCCCTGTGAAGCCTTCCAATCCTCTAGAGGACTAAGGCAAGGTTGCCCTCTATCCCCCTACCTTTTCATTCTTATGGCTGAATCCTTCAGCAAAGCTTTGGATCACAATAGAAGAGTCGGCCTCATAACATGCATTAAATTTGGGAATGGAGTCAAGAACATTAACGATTCTCAATTTGCTGATGACACTCTATTGATTGGAGGGGCCTCTACTACCATAGCAAGGCGCTTCAAAATCCTCCTTGAACAATACATGGACTACTCAGGGGGAGCGGTCAACTTCCACAAAAGTTGCGTCTATGGCTGGAACATTTCTAATCAAACAGCTCATAGTATCGCCAACATCTTTGGAGTCACATACAAAGCAAAATGGGATCACTTCTCCTACCTTGGGATGTCGGTCAGCCTGGGACCATTAAAAGCAGCGACATGGAATGAAATAATAGACAAAGTCAAAAGGAAAGTCCAGCAATGGGGAACTCATTGGCTCAACCCAGCAGGCAGATTAATCCTGCTCAAATCAGGTATAACCTCCCTTCCCCTATATAGATTTACTCTTTATCAAGCCCCTGCTATCTTTCATCATAAACTGGAAGTCGCCCTCAGAAATTTCCTGTGGCAAGGAGGGAAAAAAGAAAATAATAGATTTAACTTGGTCAGCTGGAAAAGTGTAATCCAATCTCAGGATAGAGGAGGCCTTGGAATAAGAGCTCCTAAAATTCTCAATCTAGCATTTGGGATTAAAATGGCATGGAGGCTAATCAATGGACCAAAAGCATGGTGGAAGCAAGTCATAGAAAGCAAATACCTTAATGGCACAAGACAAAGGCTACTAGAAGATGGCATCCCCAATAGGGATTCCTCCAAAATTTGGCACCTCTGCAAGAAAGCAATCCCATTCCTCAGGCAAAACACTTCAAAAATCCCTGGAGGAGGGGACAGCATAAACTTTGCCACTGATAAGATAATGGGACTCCAACCTCTTAATTCTACTGAAGAAGCCCTCCCGATCATCCATTATCTCAACAATAAAGGCATTCAAAGGCTTGGACAAATCTAAAAATGGGATCCAGACACACATGCCTGGACAGATTGGGATTTCCCAGGTATCCCAACAGCCTTGGAAGCGAGCTTCAATGCTCTCAAAGCAAATCTTCATAACAGAGCCCCATTAAAAAAAGAAGCAGCAGATGGACTTCGTTGGGATCCCACAGGATCAAATTACACCATCAAGTCAGGGCACCAACATATCTGCAACAACACATATCAGATACCCATATGAATCATTGGCGAATAATCTGGAAATCAGAGGCCATCCCAAAAATTAAATTCTTCACATGGCTGCTATTAAAAGGTAAAGTTCTCACAACGGAAAATTTACGCAAGAGAGGGATCAACGGTCCATCCAGATGCCCCAACTGATGCTCAGCAGAGGAGACAATGCAACACTTATTCATAGACTGCCCCTTCGCCAAAATATGTTGGACCAAAATGTCATCCATGGGAAATATAAACTGGCATCCTCAGCAAAACATTGCTGAGACACTGTATGAATGGAAAAAGAATTGCCCATGGAAAGACAAAAAGAGTAGGATTGTGAGAAGAATTTGGGACACTATTCCTCACTCCTTATTATGGAGAATTTGGCTCTCAAGGAACAAAAAGATTTTCCAAAATAAAGAGACCAATGTTCGAACAACATGCAGCAAAGCCCACATCTTGGCTCAGGAGGCAATAGCAGCCAAACACAAGGGGAAAATCCAAGCAAAGTATTACACAGTGGAGGAAAGATTTGTCATCAACCACATCCTGGAACGGCCAGGACAAAACCAGGAGACTCAAAAGACTGACAGATTGCAGCAAACTAAAATAAAGGATTGGGAAATCAGACTATCAGCTCAAGATTATAAGAGGTGGATACAGAGCAACAATTGCACAACATTATATTTTGACGGGGCCCCTAAATCGAACCCAGGCCGAGCAGGAGCAGGAGGAGTAATATTGAATGAGGCAGGGGACAATATTTGCAGTTATGAATGGAGCTTGGGAGAGAAAACAAATAACAATGCAGAGGCACTAGCCTTATACCAATGATTACTTCAACTAAAAAACCTGGGTATTAAAAGGGCTTTAGTTTTTTGGGATTCGACAATTATAATACGTCTCATGATCCACAATCAGAGATCCCCCAACAACAATCTTCAGCAGCACATAGAGCGTATTAAGCTCCTTCTCAAAAATTTTGATGACATCAAGTTTTACCATGTCCTCCGCACTCTAAATAAGAAGGCAGACAAGCAAGCGAACAACACTGTTGGAAGAATGGCAGGAGCGTTAAGGTGTAACGAAATAGACAGATTCCACCCATTGCCATGAAAAAGAAACATCATTGCATAGTCCAGCAATGCTTGGTCAAACAAGCGTGCGATGGACAAGGACTATTCAGAAGCAGGACTCTCTTCAGTGATCATAGCACGCAAAAACAGGCTCACCCGACCCTAGTCAGAAGCAATTACTTGAGCACAAACATCAACGATCATCTCAACGCCGGCACCAACAAAACAGGATCAGCAAAGGAGGATTGTCTGAAGGATTTGGCTCAGACCAACATCCTTCTCGTGATTCTGGATTTTTCTTGGAATCCCGACCATTGCCCGCTTCATTCTATAAACTTGACTCTCAGCTCCCAAAGCATCACTCATCAGCTTACTCTTGGCGATAAAGATACAGTGCAGAAGCCTCAACTTGGAACGAGCGAGCCTTCTTGGACTTATTGGCGAGACTCCACTCTGGTATCATTTTCTCATTTACTATTTAGTTTCACCCTAACCAGTGCTTTTGTGACTTTCAGGAACGCAAAAGCCAGAGCTAGGAAGGTCGCCTCAGCACACCTCTCTGCTCCCTCAGCTCCACCAGCACACCTCTCTGCTCCCTCAGCTCCACCCCCCATTTAGTTCAGCCCCGTTTCTCCATCTTCCTCCATCTCGAAATCCATTTGTTGCGCCTTCTCTCTCAGCACCCGGCCCCTGGATATCCTCTCCTCGGCTACGCGCTGTTGGATCCCCTTCTATTCTTACTACTCAAGCAGAACAGATAGATCTTTCGTGGGCTTTGTCCACTCTCCCGCCCATTATAATCATCGCATTCGTGACAGTCCATCTAAAAACGCCCTCAAGTTTCCCACCTACTTCGCCTCTGTTTTCAACATCTTCACCTACCGCACCCTCTGCCGAATAATGGCGCGCAACGAGGACTGCCTACACTGTGCTGATTTGCAGGCAGAATTGGAAGAAATAAGGACCCAACAGACTGTCCTCGATGACAAGCAAAAACTCCTGGATGCAAGATTGGAAGAACATGACAGACGTCTGGAAGAGAAGAGCCGAAGCCTTTTTGAACAAGACCGCATCATGACTGAGAAATACAAGGCGGAAATTCAACTGTTTATGCACAAAACAACATCCCTTCAAGAGCAGTTTAGACAGCTTACCAATCGCTGCGCCCATGCTGAGGAATCAATATCTATACTCAAGTATATGATGGACAAAAGAAATACCATTGCCACCAGCTCTTCAAGCGTTAAGCAAGAAGCAAAAGATGATCAGCCAGAGGAATCTACAGCGAGGCACATTCAACATATAATGATAGATTAAATGTACTGTAGATGCATCTTTCTGTTATTTTCTTTCATCAGAATCTATAGTAGCACAGTTTTAGACAGTAGTAAAAGCAACAAAGTAAGGATCAAGGAGGTGGTCTCGTTTTGTAAACCCCTTGATCAAAGACAAACATCGCATATTATGTACCAGAGGAGACTGAACCCCTGGAATTTTTTCAGAATATAATATATAGCAACCGAACTTTAAAAAAAAAAAAAGATGCAGCGGAAATAATACTTCATTTCATTAATGGAAAACACTGAAATATGCTTACAACCGGAAATAGAAATAAACCAGCTAGGGCGATGGTAGCTTATATCTGAGAAGAGATGTGTGGCTACATGCCTCTGAACTGTGTTACAATGAGGCTCGAAGGCCTATTTATTGTTGAGAAACAATGGAAAAACCCTTCACATTCCAAAACCTAACCCTGGAAGATGAAACGCCAAATTGTGGGCCCCGTTTTTGGGTAAGTCGGTACATCAACTTCCCGGGGTCGCGAATTGGTCGTCTTATCTCCGTTTGACGTGCATGATAGCCCGTTGGAAAGATCTCTCCGAGGACTATGACAGGAAAAGACGATTTTTAGACCAAATAAATCGCTGGCGGTAGATTTCCCAAAAAACGTCGTTTAGGGCCTCAAACGCTCGGAAGTTTTAGGACCCGAAAAAACTGCTAAAAATTAAATGTGCTATAATTAAGGAAACTGAAAGAACTGAAAGAAGCACTAGAGGATCCCACGGAATTAGCCGCATTGGCCCACCAATATCACCTAGATCAATTGTTCCACAAATGAGCAAATTGCAGACATCTCAACCAAAGCGCTTGGAAGAGAAAAGCTTGAAAGATTCAGAACGATGCTTGGACTCACCAACATCCCTTCAGATTAAGGGGGGGAATGTTGACACCTAATCCTCACGATTGGGCGAATTTATGTAAATAATTAAATTAGGAACGTGAACAGTCATCAGGAGATGAACTGAGCAGTCACACCCTTTTGTATATAACAATAACATACCTAACGGAATAAATTGAATTAGTTTTTCTGCCTAATTGAGTTACTGCCTGGCCTCACAATGCGTCACCCATAGATTGGTCCAACACATTGATGACTAGTGCCATGTGGATGGGTATGGGGTACCACGTGGTGCTTCCTGGACGGTTCCACATGACACTATATGGTTGGGCCATGTGTCCTCTTTTGGTGGTGCCATGTGGCACTATCAATGCCCCCATTTCTTCATGTTTCCACAAAACTTTAAACGAGCATAAGTTTGTCATACAAACTTGATTTGAGGTTCCATTCATGCCATTGGAATTGTCTCGATGAGATCTACGACTTGTGATCGATTTTTCTAAGATTTAAGGGCTTCAAATTTTGATCCTTTTTGGATCCTCCTAGATCATTCCTCTTCCCTGATAAGTTTTTGGGCCTCCAAAAGCCTTATCAATCAAGATGTAGTCAAGGGAATTTCTCTCCCACTTTCTCCTTTTCAATCCATTATGCCATATTAGGATGCATTCCTTTGAAACCCACTTGAAGGTACTCCACATCTCCTCATTGTGAAGTGCTATTCCTTTTGTCTAGGAGGATGTCTTCGAGAAACTTGTCTAAGTAATCTATAGCAAAATCATCCACTGATGGAACTTGATTACTCTCTTCTGGGTCCATGATCATGGGAGGTTCATAATGTTTCAAGTTATCTACATTGAATACAAAATATATTTGCATATAAATAAGTAGATCAAGGCAATAGGAATTCGTTCTAATCTTTTGTAATATGGTGAATGGACCATATCTGATTGGTTTCAAATTTTTTCCTTCTCCCTTCAACCCTTCCTTGTTGACATGAATCCATACTCAGTTTCCAACCTGGAGCTGATGATCAACTCTATGCTTATCATGTCAGGCTTTGTGCTTGACTCTACTCCAAATGTTCCTACACTGCTTGATGTGTCATCTAGATCCCTCTGAATGAACTTGAGAGCTTTGCCTTCATCACTTTGTTCATTGGAATCCTCATATTTTCCAAAGACAAAATCATAGAGTGACTTTGGAAGGTATCGAAAGAATGTCTCAAGTGGTGAAATTTGAGTAGAAGAGTACAAATCCCCTCAGAGTAAATGAACCACTGTTCTGATCACAACCTCTGTCTGTTCGTCAATTTGTGGATGGAAATCCACACTCCTCTTTGGATTTGTGTCCATAATTATCTACAAGCTTGTCCAAAATTATCCAAGGAATCTAGAATCTTGATTCTATACAATGGATGTGGGTAGTCCAAAATGGACCCATACATGTTCAAAGAAAATTTGAGCAGTTTGATCAACAATAATATGATTTTTACATGGCATTAAGATACACATCTTTCTAAACCTATCCACTACTACATACAAGTAGTTATGGCCCCTTTTTTTACAAAGGAAACCTCCCTATAAAATCCATGGAGATGCTCTCCCAAGGATGAGAAGGAACAAGGAGTGGTGTGTACAACCCCAATTTTTTGGTTAGTGGGATTACAAATGGAGCACTTCACACATCCCTTCACATACTTGTTTACAATTTCTTTCATCCGATGCTAATAATAAAACCTATGCACATGAGCCAAGGTTTTTCCTACCCCAAAGTGGCCAAACACAGGAGAAGTGTGACTCTCAAATTACATGGACTCTTTCACTTGTATGAATACATAACTTTCCAAGATGGTAGAGTAACTTGTCATGCAAATGATAATTCTCCACCTGTGATCCATATGTTAGCCTCTCATAAAAATATTTAAAATATTCATCAATAGCATATTGTTCAACATAGCTAACATGAGATAAAGAAGCATTATTCAAAACAATAGATGCAGAAATAGGAGGTCTAGAAAGCATATTTCCCACTTTGTTACTTGTACCCTTCTTGTATTTGATTACCGAATGGAAATTTTGAAGGAATCACATCCACCTGAAGTGACGAACTTGTTGTAACTTAGTATATGACTGGAGATATTGTAAGGGCTGATGGTATGTATGTATGATAGTTTCCTTCCCTATCAAGTAATGTAGGATTTATAGGGTAAGTTCCTCAGACAGAACACCAAAGGGCACTGCTCACAAACAGATCACAGATTAATACACCAGTATTATTGACGTGGTTAAAACACTCAAAGAAGGAAACAATCCATGGCCTGAGTCAATGTGGCCACTTCAGGCAATTTATTAATAAAAGAATGAAAATTTACATAAGCTTCTATCATGAACGGATACTCTACAAATGACCCTCCATGCTTTTTAAATAGAGATCATGGATCAATCGGGTGCTAAGCCACAAATCAAGTGTCGTTAATACCGAGGAGAGAATAAACCGTCGGATTGTAAGTTACAAAAGTACATAGTAAAGAAAGACACTTTGAGCCCACTGGATAGAACCTTAGCCATATCGTTTGATGGTAGCAGATCCCTATCAATTCCCTACCCCTTGATCCTGGCACCGCATTAATCGTGACCCTGGAGACCTACCTTCCTTTTCACAGAAGCTTCAAAACAGATAGATAGCAGCGAGCGAACACATGGCATCATTGCGCACTCTATGGTCGAGTTTGCTATCAGAGCGAAGTGGGTTGCGCAAGACGTCTGATCAAGGCTTGATTGGACGTTCCACGCTAACATTCAAGTTATACTTAACTATTTCCTATGTGTTGGAATATCCTAACATCCCCCCTTAAGAACAACTTGGGATAGGATTGAAGGATGTACAAATATGACACAATAGGAGAAGGAAGGAGGCATTAGAGCCTATCACCACTTAGTGGTAACTTCCTGAACTCCAGCCATTGTAAACTTCTCCTTTGTGAGAGCCTTTGTAAAGATTTCTGGAACTT
>APFE030686185.1:0-45530 GCA_000404065.3 Pinus taeda
TAGGTCGGCTGGGTTATATTGTGACTCCTTAGACTCTTATATATAGAAAGGAGGTTTTGTCATTTGAATCATCGAAGAATTGTTCATTTGTGTAATGTAAAGGAGGTTGCCCCCTTGAAGAAGCTGAATTCTAAGGCGTTGATCTATCTTTTCTATCTCTTTGTGAGCTAGTTTCATAACATTTGGTATTAGAGCTTTGGATTCTAGGGTTTCGCTGCTCCAAATAGGTCATCGTGGCATTTTCGCTATAACTTTTTTTTTTTTTGCGACGTTTCAGAAGCTAAAAAAAAACCCATTTGCGATAAAATCGCACTAAACCTCAGGTCCGAATTTTAGAGATTTTATCACTATATTTGCAGAGATATGATCTAAGGAAGTTGGTCTTTTTGTAGACTCTTGAATTACATTCCAAACAGGTGACCTGGGGAAAATCATCATAACTTTCTCTCTGAGCATCGGATTGAAATTTCGTAAGAAGGTACAGAAAGAGGATAGGCTATAGTTTCTTTTGTACATTTTTTAGATCCAAAGGTCGAAACAGTGACTCGTGGCACGTCATACAAGTTCGCTCTATTGAACTAGTCTATAATCAGGTCGCTATGGGAGATTTGGCATAACTCTTTCCTGGAGAACCCAATTTGGATCAGACTGGTGGCATTGGAAAGAGGACGTAGAGGGTTACCGCAGGTCGCAATTTTAGAACTAGATGATCCAAAGTTACAGAGATACATCAAATTCAATATCCTCTGAGAAGCAACAAAAGTGGGTCACAAAGATGTTGGGTTATGACTTTGGGTCCATGTTTCATGTTTAAAGAAGGTTATAGGCGACAAGCTCATAGTTCAAACAATATTGCCAGAACTTGACGAGGAAGGAAAAATTATATTGGAACTGGAAGCAGTCACAGAAATAAGAACTCGATAGCTACGAAATCGATCAATTTCGGAGTATCTCATCAAGTGGAAGAACTTATCCGCTGAAGATTCCACATGGGAGGATGAGAATTTTATACCGAAGCATCCAGAACTACTCAAGCATTGAGGACAACACTTTTTTAAAGGAGAGGGGCATGTTAGGTCCCTATAATACTAGTGATTACCCCATTACTATTGTAGTTGTATCCCTTATTAATATTGTTGGCCCCTATTGTCCCATATGTATTATGTCCCCATAGAATCCTCTATTGTTATTTTTGTGGTTTTATATTATTATTGTTAGGTCGGCTAGGTTATATTGTGACTCCTTAGACTCCTATATATAGAAAGGAGGTTTTGTCATTTGAATCATTGAAGAATTGTTCATTTGTGTAATGTAAAGAAGGTTGCCCCCTCGAAGAAGCTGAATTCTAAGGTGTTGATCTATCTTTTCTATCTTTTTGTGAGATGGTTTCATAACAGGATGATGATGATTTTTCTTCAAGTAATCATTTTAAAGACACTGATGATGATGTTCTTGATGATCAAGAAATTCTCTTAGAGAACAATTTAATGGTATTGGTAATGTTAAGAGTGATGATTATTTTTCTTCAAGTGAATAGTTTCATAGAATATCCAATGGTGATGGTGAGGATGGTATTCATTTTTCTATTAATATTCCTTTATCAATGAGATTTCTAGTGAATTTGATGATGGTACTAAGAAAGAAGATAATGTTCTAAGTCATTTAGGTTCATCAATTCAATATAATCGACATTCTCTTATTGGTTCTCTTAATGATGTTGAATATGATTATAATGAGGATAATATTCCTTCTTGTGATGAGAATATTCCTTGTAACAGGGATGATGAAATTATGGATACATTGGAAACAAATGGTGTATCTAAGACTAGGAGTATACCTTTTTAGGAGGGACATTTTAGGAAAAATATTTTGGGGAAATATTGGAGGGAATTTTTTTTTTTTGGGTGTCGAGGGGGAGAGGAATTTTCTTTTTGCGAGTTGTTAGACTATCATTCGAAGAGTGATTATTTGTATCATTCTATGTTTTTAGTGAAAGGTCACATATTCTTTTTATAGTGAAGTTTCTATTTTTTGTAGGATCAACATCTTGTTTGTGCACCTCTTCTATTACAATTGGTGAACATTATGGGAATGCCCATGTTGTGAACAAATACTCATATGTTCCACCTACCAAGAAGGTTGATCATTGTGAAAGCAACAATATTGAGTATGTTGATTAAGAAAATCCTATATATGGGTACTTTGGAGGCCTCATTGATGAAGGGGAGGAATATATAGTGATTATTCTTCTCATTAATTTAATGAAAATATCAACGATAAAGAAGATACTCAAAATCTAGCTCCAATTGAAGATTTCAATAACAATTTAAATGATTATGGTGATAATGTTCCTCCAAGTGAAGAATTTAATGTAAGCAACAATGGATATTTTGATGGAAACATCAATGTAGAGGAGAAAGAAGTTGGTGCCATTAATAATGGTCTAGATTTTTCTCCAACAGTAGAAATGAAAGGATCCAATGAAGATGATGGAGATTTTCCTTTGAACAAATATTTTTAAGGAACTTATGAGGATGATGAATATTTTCCTCCAAAAATTGAATTGAAAGGCTCATATGTAGATGATGAAGAATTTCCTCCAAGTGAGGATTTTAAAGACACATATAAGGATGATGAAGAACAACCTCCAAATGAGGATTTTAAAGGCACTGATGAAAATGATGAATTTCCTCCAAGCGAGTATTTTAAAGGGAATCATGACAATGATGAATTTCCTCCAAGTGAGGATTTTAAATGCATCAATGATGATGATGAATTTCCTCCAAGTGAGAATTTTAAAGACACTTATGAGGATGATGAAGAATTTCCTTCGAGGGATGATTTTAAAGGAATTGAAAAGGATGATAAAAAAATTCCTTCAAGAAAAGTTTTTACAGGCATTGATAAGGATGATGAAGAATTTCCTCAAAGTGAGGATTTTAAAGGCACTAATGAAGATGATGAATATTTTTCTCCAAGAGAGGATTTTGAGGATACTTATGAGAATGATGAAGACGGTTTCAAAAATTTTGAAGATCATTATGTTGAGTGTGGAAAATTTCTTCCCAATGGGGTATCTAAAGGCACTAGTGGGGATGATGATTATTTTTCTTCAATTGAGGATTTTAAATAGATTTATGATGATGTTGTTGATGATCAAGACATTATCTTTGGGAACAAGTTAATGGCACTGACAATGTCAAGGGTGATGATTATTTCAATGGTGATTGAGAGGATGATATTCATGTTTCTACTAAGTTTCATATTCCTCTTATCAATGACATTACTAGTGAAGTTGATGATGGGCCTAGGAATGAAAATCATGTTCTAAGGAATTTAGGTTCATCAATTTAGGATGGTTGACATTCTCTTGCCGGGCCTCCTAACAATGTTGAGTATGATTATAGTGAGGATAATGTTCCTCCTATTGATGAGAAAATTCCTTGTAGCAGGGATGATGAAATGATGGAGACATTGCAAATAAATACTTTATCTAGGACTGGGACTATACCTTTTTTTTTCCCCTAGGAAAAAATCGTAATTTTATTCATAATTGATAAAATTACATTTTGTAGATGCCATAGGCATATGCAGATGGCTGATCCTGTAATAACAGGCAGCTAAACAAAGAGAATAACACTAAACAACGAAAGAACAATTCCTGTAAGGACAGGATCAACAGAGTAACAGAAAAAGAAAATATGTTCCAGCAAGCTTATTCTTTTCTTCCCTTCTTCTTCTCCACCCGACGCCATCCTCCCGAATCAGCTGTGGGTGTAATTGTAGCTAGCTGGTTTTCCATTGTGATCATTTGTTGTTCTTTGTCTGAGTCTGAGCCCTCCGAACCATGGGTTCTCTTTATGCCACTTACTTCCATTTTCAACTCTTGATGTAGATCTGTAATGATCAGCCCCGTATGAGTAGAAAGGGTATTCGCTTCCTGTGTTTGTTTCTGTCCCATTTGAGATTCTGGTTCCATCTGGTTCTCTGTGGGTTCCTCCTTTATGTCCTCTTCTTTGAATGGCTCTGTGTGTTGCCAGCCCCTGGGCTTTTTTTGTTGTTTCTTAGTTTTCCTAGGGTCCTTTTGAGCTGATGGGCAATCATATTGAAGATGCCCAGTTTGCATACAGTTCTTGCATCGGAATGCTGTGTTTTCGTAGTCAAGCTACTGTATCCATTGAGTATTATTGAAGTTTAGCGCGATGTGGTCAGGTAGCCCCGGACTCAAATCCACTTCTACACATATTCTGGCAAATGTAAAGATTCCCCTGATTGCTCTGTCTTCATCCGTTTTTAGGAATTTCCCTAGAGAATTCCCAATGGCGATTAACACTTTTTGATGCCAGAAGTGCAATGGGAGCCCATGTAGCCTCACCCATACTGGCATGGTTGAGACTATCATTGTAGTAGCATCAAAATCTGAGAACTAGGGTGTGGTGAAGAGGCCAGCACTGCCCTAGAACCAAGGCCCCTGTTTGATAATGTTGTCCCTTTCCTGTTCTGTATCAAATCTAACTATGAAAAACCCTTTAGGGCAGAGATAAATTTCACAGTTAGGTGTCCATGTTGAGTAGATCCATTGATGCAGGGCATCTGATTTTGGCCAGAAGCCATTGAATCTACATATAACTGCAGTATTAGATAAATCAGTGTGTAGATCAGTTACCTCCGGCATAGTTACTTGCAGAGTTGGTGATTCTGGCTTTTGTTCGACGATGTAGGGTCCTGGCAATTCTGATGTTGGTGCTGCTTTATTTTTCATTTTTTCTCCCTTTCCTTTTACTGCATCCCAAAAGGAACCTGTATTTTTAGAGCTGGTTCCAGAGCTTCCGCCACGCAGTCGAAGAGTTAGATTGATGGTTGAATCATTGGCTATGCCATAATGCTACAGGGTTTTGTTGTCTTGCAAACTGTACCTTGTGTAAATGAGGTTTTGTAATCGTTCTGGGATTCCATGGTGACCCTGTATTTCTTTTTTTAGATCACTGATGCTTGTTGCCTTTCTGAGCCGCATGCAGTAGTGTTTTCCTTCAATTAATTTGATGAAGATTTGAATCAGATCTGCATCTGTATGGATTAGATCGGTGCTCTGGAGCCTTTTTTGAGCCAGATCTATACCCCTGCACAGTGGATTGCTCTTATACAGCCCTGTCTTTGCAGGCTCTGGTCGGTTGGGAGGTGTGTCGATCTATGCAACGTTTGTTGGAGTGGCCGTTCCCAACCAGGGCGCTTTGTCTTGTTGCATGACTGAAATTAGATATGCTTGTAGATCTGATCGAAGGCGTGTTGAAACCCCTACGCCATATCGAAGTTTGTTTGGTTCTGGCAATACCTGGGAAAAAAACCCTTGGGGCAGAGGATGCGCCTGAGACTTGTAAGAAGGTCGATCTGTCGTCAAGGGCCGATTTGTCATGATGAATTTTTTTTTTGGCTCGCCGCGGAGCCGATTCCATCTCTACGCAGTTGATTTCGTCAGCCCTTCGTTTGATACCCTGTGCGGGCTAGCTGCTCTCGCGCCCCCAGCTTCTGTTTTCAACTTTTCTACGTCTCTCAGAATTCCGGGAACCCTCGCCATTGTTTTAGTTCCCGTCCATGACTTGTGAACAAACCGTTTTCCATCCGCGGCTTGATTCGTTGCAAAGGGTTTATGTTCTCGACCTCTGCTGTACCAGATCTATTTCGGCGTGCTTAGTTGGGCTGGTCCGACAGTTAACCTCTAAGAAAGCTCGGTCGATTCTGCCTCTGCACTGCGTAGTGTGTCGGCGGCTTCCAATACCCTAGCCATCTCGCTTCCTCTTCTCGAGCTCTTTACACTTGTTCTCCAATTGCCCACAATCCTCAGTCACTTTTCAAAACTTGTCTGGGACTATACCTTTTTATATCAGTCCAAATCATTTTAATTATACATGGGATGGGAAAGAATTTATCACAATATCGATTTCCATTACTAATTTGATTTCTAGTGAATATTGTCAAAATAATTGCTTGAAAGGCATAAAATTCATTTATGCCTTGGAGAAATGGAAGATATATTTGTCAATGAATAAAAGCATGCAAAATTCATATTTAGTAGGGTGCATGATATCTATAGATATAGGTTATGATTATTGCATGGGAAATATTTTACTCTATATAAAGGATTTCAAAACATTTCACTCAATTTGTATTCTTTGTCTACCAAGAATTGTTGTGAAGGTAAATCCCCTCTGTGGACAGAGGTGATTCCTGTAGCCCAATGAGTGGGTATAGCAACAAACTAAACAAACTAACATACACTTTCCTAGCTTATGCCTAACAGATGTAGAGAGAAGGGGAAACATACCTCACTATGATGTTAATCGCTCAATCCTTAGATGAATTTGAATCCTTCACTTCCAAGCTCGCTTCTTACTTGTTCTTTATGTGTGAGTACCTGCAAGAAAGATCAAAAAGCTATGAAAGATACTAGAGAATATATGGCATACAACAAACATAAACTACTTAATAGATCAAGGAGTATTAAGCTAAAAGCATAAATATTAACACAATTATGGAAAGTGAACATCAGATGTATATATTAATAATATAAAAAGGGAAGTATACAACCTATGACTTGATGTTGGATACCTCCTTTTGGTGGATGTCTAAGTCCAAGCAAAGTATCTTCAAGCACTCCTTCTCCAGGTTAGAATGGGTAGAATGTATGCATAATCTCAACATAGGAATGTAACAATCAATGACCAACCATTTGGGGATGGAAGGGAGTGAATTTATAGGAATGGAGAGGGAGTTAGGGATCCAAAAAAGAGGGAGGAAGGCCCACATCTCAAGGGGAAATCCCATGATGATAAGATCAAGAGGTCCAAATGGGAGAGCTCGACCATATCAACAAAACCAATATCCAACTCGTTGTTCTTGAAGGTTCTAGTGCACGAAGCTTCTCCTCCAGTTTGGGAAAACTTCTCAGAAGAGGTTCAACATGGGTTTTCATATCAAAACCCACGCTGGAAGCACTAGGGTAGAATTGTGCAACCTGCCATCAACACGAGTAGGCAGTCTAGCAAAACACGCTAGCCCTAAAAATTAGGTTTTTAGTCAACCTTCTTTAGAATGGATTCAGGGCAGTTTTCCTTTGATTCTTCAGGAAGGTTTTGGTCTATATATCATGATGGATATGTTGCATAATTGTCAATGTTTTGGAACTTTTGGGATATGGAACAAGAAGTGAACAATAGGTACGGAAAAATATTGTGTAACAAGAATCCAAACAAGTTGGAAAATGATCCATTTTATTCAAAAGTACATCATAGATGAGAGAGTGGGCCATTTAAAAACATTACATTGCCATGGATGCATGAGTTCTTTTCCAAACATGGAGAATGTATGTTACATAAAGAGACAATGCATATTCTAGATAATTTCTTGAGAAATCATATCTACAACTTATACAAAGAATATGCTAAAGGAGTTGAAGGAAATGTTAATTTCATTACACATGTTATTCTACAATGATATGGAAGAAACAATTCAATAATGTCCATATTCCCAAGAAGTTAAGGATGGAGGTTTGTAGTGTGTATGCTTCTCTCAAATAAAAGGAGGATAAATCTAAAGGGGCATAAGGAGGTATGTATTTACAACACTATTGGTTGTAATTGGATGGAGCATTGCAATCAATAATCAAGTGAAAGAAAAATTTATACAAGAAATGAAAGAAGTGTTATGATATTCCAAATAAATATTTAGGTTTGCTAATCGATAGTATCGACCAAAATAAAACACTTCTACAACATTTTGTCCACACATAAAAAAAATTAATAAGAGGACAATTTATTCGATTTCACTTGCTTGGTTTTATGGTTTTTAATGGAAAATGTATCTAAGATTTTACTTCACAACTCCAAATATTCATAGTGATGCAAATATAACCATTGACATAATTCATCATGTGCTTGTTTATTGGTCCAATGATCTTCTTAGGTTTTGTATCTACAAGTAGACAACCCTAGTTGTGAAAACAAAAAATAAGTTGCAATTATATATCTAAGCATGCTTGTTGAATTGGGTATTTTTCAAAAGGTATAAGTTGGTCTCCTTCTTGTTGGGCGCACTGATGACCATATTGATCAAATATTTAATCATTTTTTAGTAACATTGAAGAGGAAAAATGTTGGGATCCTACCTTCATTAATTGAATGTATTAAGAAATCTTACATTCCAAAACCTATATTTCACATATTGGAAGATACGGTTGACATGCAACGATTTACTATAGGATCACATGGTGAAGAAAAGTGCATTAAACATCTTAATTTCAATAGCTTCCAACATCAATTCTATACCAAAAAAATTAATGGAAAAATACTTATACGAGGCAAGAAGCATTCAATGATTACAAAATGAGGGACTTCATCATGTTTAACATGTTTTTAAGTTCATTCTAGATTGTCTAATATTTACATCAGAATTATTGTTGTTGCAATCAATTGTTAGAGTACATAATGCATGAAGGCATAATAAAGATGTATATTATTCTGATTGCTAAGAAGAAATTAAAAAATGTATTAAAGATGAGTACTTTGATGTTGTTGATTTTGTTTGGATTGATCTTTTCTACAACGGTCAAAATGGTTATACACTTTTGAAGACTCCATTTATTTAACCACAAAATATGCCAAATGAATACAAAGAAAGAAACTTGTTGAACAATAAGAATCTTAAATAGAGGAAATAGAAATGTATATTGGTTCTAGAAGATCATGTGCACAACATGAAGCCATGGAAGACCTTTACATGGGTTGTATATAAGAGAAGAAGGACGGTTTCATGATAATACATTTAGGAATTGGATATCCACATGGCTATCCATTACGGAGTTTCCATGTTTATTAAAGAAAGTGAATATGTTATAGTAGTTGAAGTACATTTGTATGCAATAAATACACACCCATTCAATGTTGTGTGCAAACTTGAGATGGTAGTTGAGAAACAAATTAGTAGAAAGCGAAAACGGGGTCCAAATATAAATCATTGCCACACTGACCTCTTAAAATTAGAGGTTCTTGACATGTTTATGGCTTCATTTTGACAACTAGAGGAACTCTTCACTCCAAGAAAGTAAAGATTATCAATAGGATGCTATAGAAGAAATAGAGATAAGGTGGGAGTATGTTGAACCTAGTCATAGATCTAAAAGGATTTTGACATCTACAATGTTGGGTAGACATGTATACTGTGATGTTGCACTAGTTGATAATAGAGAAAAATATGGGTTGTCAACATATTCATCACGATCTGAAGATGATGTAGATTCTAACGGTGTTCCAAAATATATAAGTCAATTTGAATAATTGTATAATTTTTTTTATGTATTTTTTTTATCAATATGAGGTTTCATGGTAACTCGAAAGGAGTGTTTTAACTGGAATATGATATTATATTAAGTTATGAGTCATTTCTATGTGTTTTGGATTATATGTTTTAATTACTAAGAATATAACAAAATTTCTTAGCTTATTTATTTTGAATAGCAACAATGCAAAAAGAAATTTGAGAAATAATTTATGTTTCATTCAATGTATTTAATGTTGAGCTTTTGATTAAAAAAAAAAGTGGATGTAAAGTTGAATTTTTCAATTATATGGTGATATTGTTACACTATTGTGTATTATCTTGTGCTTGGAGTGATAAACAAACCCTAAAGGAGTGAACATTTTAGGGTTAATTTTATGATTTTGTGTACACTGGTGATGATTTCCAGGCCATATTTTAAAAAATATTGCAATTTCAATGCCTTAATGAAAATGGTTGCTATTGATTTTATTGAAATCGTACAAATTATTCAAATTCATGTTTAAAAAAATGTTTCAATTTTAAGTTAAAAAAGGTGCTATTATAACAATACTTTTCAATTTGATGGTTGATTTTCTATTTTTTCGTTGCAATGGTACTAGTTGTTAAGGCTAAGATTTGGAAAGAGATGTAATTTTATCCTTAAAATAATAAAAAATAAAAATTTCTCTGGGTATAAACACTATTTTTTTTTTTAGATGTTGAATTTTTAGGTTTTTCTTAGCAATGGTATTGGTTTTTAATACCATGGTTGAAAAATGTTGTAATTTTAACCGTAAGGAAAAAGGGTTGGTTTTCATTTTTTTTGACTTAAAAATATAGGTTTTAAGACCTAGAGTTCTTGTTTTGAGATCACAATTTTCATTAAGATGGTAAATTTGTTTAGTGTTGAATTCATGTAGAAAGAGATAATCTTGTGTTATCCCACCCATATAAAATAGGTCCCTACATTAGGGGATATGAATTAATTTGTTACAAAGTCAGTGTGTTCGTTAAGACGGGTTAGGGTGTATGTGTTAACATGTTAAAATGATAATGTCTTTAGGTGTATGGCTTCTTAGTTATATGTGTTATGCAAGGAATATGGCTTATAATGTCAATAGTATATGGGATAGTGTTTCAAGGGTTTGGTGTATTAGGGGGGTATGTGTAAGTGAGTTGGGGGTCATATAATGTTAAAGAGTGAAATTCGATGTTTTAGGGTGTTATTGTACTAATGGATACCATTCTATTTGTTAGGTACTTAGTGTGTTACATGGTGCAAGTTAATGTTTTATTAGTATTTGTTTGTGTGTTAGGATTTATATGCATTTCAAGGTACAAGTAAACTTATTAAAGGATTTAAGTTTTCCTTTGAAGAAATATCTTTATATTTGGTATGAGGAATATACATGTTTCAGTCCTCAAGGGACTCTAAGACAACACGGCTTAAATCCATTACAAGGATATACTAATTATGATCTCAAACATGTTAAATGCCAAAATTGAACCAGAGTGGGGAGGATAACAATAATTCTCCCAACCACCCAAGTTACATCATATTTGCAAGTATTTATGTTACTACACTTAAAATAATAATTTATTAGGATAAACAAGATTTGGGGATAATAATGTATTCATTTAGAATGTGAGTTAGATTTAGGGCATAAGGGTTAGTTGGTTAGAGCTTTATTAATATTTAGGCCTTGACCATGGTTTATAGTTTGTGGATGAAGGTTTCGGGGGTTGATGGCCATGGATGATGCATAAAACCAACACATTCAATGTGAATTCTTAGACAAAGCCTTGTGTTAAGCATAAATCCCCAAGATAGCCCCTGGATATTGATTTTATTACATTTGCATTGTCACATTAGTGTTGTTGGCTAAACCCTTTAAACATAATTGTACCCTTTTTCTCCTATATAAAAAATAAGGAGACCTAGTCTTAAGATCGTCTGATTCTTGTACATTTTCTCTATTGTAAAATCTTGCTTGAATATGCTTATATTTCCTTCTTATTTATGTCTCGAGGTGTGGGCTACTTCTCTCAATTTTCAAACTATTTTGGTGTTTATTGTCTAACATCTAGTATCAAAGCCTACAATCCTAGAGTTTTGCTCCTTCAATCAAGACATCTTGGAATTTTTGCTATAATTATTTGTTGAAAGCTCATATAGAACTTTTTTGGGAATATTAAGGAGAAATATCAAGATACATGTGGTCATAATTCTAGGTTTTATTCATTTTTCTAGAAGAAAAAGACTTGTAATTTCATTCAGATTAAAATGATTGAATTTACATTCTGCAAATACACTTCATGAGGGTATTCAAGTAATACCCCAACACTAAAACATTATAAAAGAGCTCGCTTGGGGACAATACTGAAAAAAAAATACTATACATTTTGACATCAAACACAAAACATATAGTTGTATTACTCTGCCATAAAACAGGTGGAAAAGGATGATATCATAGAGATAAATGATTTTTTCCATGAGTATGCAACATAAATACTAACAGGATAAAAAATGGATGTTGCCAACCCAAACATAAGGATTTATACTCTGCCACAAGCAAGTGAAAACAATATATATTTTAGAACAATATTTGATTTGTCCATGAGTTACAAAAAAAAGGTTTTTCCATGAATATAAATAGATAGAATTGTCAAGAAATAGGTGTTGAGTGAATAGCCAAAAAAAAGTCGAATATATAGATATGTATATCCAAAACAAAATTATTCTGTTGTTGAAGCCCATATTGTATCCCAGTGCGGTTGGTGGAAGAACTAATAAGTCTGGTCATTGACCTGTTCAGTTAAAACCCAAAGATTATTTTCCAAATTGACATCGTCTTTGGACAAGCAATCTATTGTATGGTTCCTTTCCATCTAAATGTGTGAGCATGAAAAAGAGTTGAAGGTGTCAATGATTCAATTAATATCGTCTAGCATAGGTAATAGGAAAATTTTCCTACAAGAAAATATTATTATTGAGCCAATTTATATTTAGCATTGAGTCCCCAAATATGTGAAACTATGTGCAACCCTTCTCTTGTGCAAACAAAGCAGGTGTTTGTAAGCCATGAGTTCCACTTGATTATTTGTCTTAGGACCCAAACCCATTTTGACTTTGAAATTGTGATCTAGCAAAAGGAATAAGATAAATCATCCACTATTTTGTCCATTATTGATAGAGGCAACATCGAGTTATGCCCACGACTTAGAATTATCAACGATTTCAAGATTTATGAGTCTGGGGGCTACAATACCTTTTTCCAAAGGTTAGAGACTTAAGATAGCCAAAACCTCATCTACAATGTGCACAGGGACCAAAATTTTATCCTATAAAATTGCCCTATTTCTGGCCAACCATACCCCTAGTATACAATTAGATGAAGGGCCTTAAAAGAGAAACAATTGGGGTTCACACACCATGTTTTCCAGGATTCCGCTAGATCCACCCCTTCTCACAGAATAGAGTGACTCAGGGAAACTCTGCATACATTCCACACTTGTATAAACATTGGACATGCCATGAACAAATACACGACACTCTCCCGATTATTTTGACATAATGAACACTAGCCAGGCCCAATCATGTACCTTCTTTGGAGAACATCCCAGGTTGGAACCTTCTTCATCATAAGGCACCACATAAGCGATTTTGATTTTGAGTGACATTTAGCTTTCCATACCACCTTCCACCACCACTATTTGTTACGTCGGGTGCAATAGGGGGGATTACAGGGGAGGTGCAGCCCCCCCTGTTGGGGGGTTTTAGGGGACAGTAGCCTCTTGTACAAGGTCTGGGGCAGCGATCAGGGATGTTTTTTTTTGGACGCTATATTAGGTGGGCAAATCTACCTATGGTTTTGTGCATGGGTTTTGCACATGGTTTTGGGCATGATTGTTTTTTGCCCATGGTATTTTGTAGATTCGGTCAAGGGAACTACGATTATGTTCTAATCCAGGGTTGATGGATTAGGGTTTATGAATGCTTCGACATGTATATATATGTATTGTAACATTGAAAGGAACATAATGAAAAATCAATCTAGTAGTCTTGGTTTTGGGATTCAGGGGAAAATGTCTGCGTATATCTTTTGTGTTTCTCACCATTGTATATTTTCTGTGCCTTAAGAATTGATTTGCAGGTGATTTTTGTACAGGGTTAAAACCTACATTTGGTATCAGAGATGTTTTGGCTTCAAAGGGACACCTTTGCTATTGAGGGTTTTTTCTCGAGCTTGTGGTAGACCCTGTTCAGTGGGAGATTTGTGAAATCGATTCTTGTGGCGAAAGAAGATTACAAGCAGTGGAAAGATAGAGATCGAGAAATTTAATGGTCAGAGTTTTGAGTTGTGGAAGCTCACGATGGAGGATCTGCTATGGATAAACATCATTGGATCGCGGCAGATCTGGGTACTAAACCGAAAACAATGTCATCAGAAGACTGGGTGAAGTTGGATCAGAAAGCAAAGAGCACAATACAATTGTGTATCTCAGATTCAATATTGTTGAATGTATTAGGGGAAGCTACGATGAAGGCTTTGTGGGACAAGTTAGGTTTGTTGAAATGTGGCAACAAGAATATTCCAATTTTAATTTGTCCTTGAATTAAAATAGAATTTAGTCTCACCAGCTGCTTGGAAATAATTAATTAATTCATTATGTATTAATTAGTTGGAGAAATTCAAGTTAGAAGTCTTTCTGAAGTTGCGCAACAATTATCCCTTAATTAAGGAGATAAGATTGAGTTATATTTGAGTTGTAATTAGTTAGCTCAGTTTACTGAGTTAATTCCAGTTAAATTAGTTCCAAACTGTTTGAGGAACTAATTGTTAGTTATGAGTGAGTTGATGCATGCATGCACTCAACTAGTGTACTCTAGATAACTGAAGATTCCCTCATTAGAAACTCATGCATGTCTATTATGAGAAAGACCCAGTTGAGATAAATTTCAAGGACAGTGTACTATCAGTTTCATGTGTTTTCCTATAAAGGAAACTCATGCATGCAGTCAAGGGAAGGTTCCTTGAGGATTGTGCAGTTTTACAATGTGCAAGAGTAGTGTTCCACTTAGTAATAGGAGGATCACCCAGGAGAAACAACGCAAGGAAATAGGAGCTTGGAGGGCATAAGAGAAGGCTTGTGAGAAGCTTTGGTTGCCTGTGAGCATCCAGGAGGATTGTACTGAGAGCTGGCTAGCTATGAGAGCTAAGGCTTTGTATAATTCCTATGTATTTCCACCTTGTATGATAATACAGATAGTGGGGTTTTTAGCTGAGGATTTCCCCAAAGTATTTTCATGTGTATTGTGCATTGATTCTTCTTCTTCTGGTTATATGTGTTTAGCTCGATCTTGCTCGATCTTTTAGCTTTTGCAAATTGATAGTAGAAGTAGATTACAATATTTTGCTTTGGTATATTGCATTATCGGGTTAATCTACAGTCATATTTTCTATATGGTCTCAAAGTGAGATTTGTAGAGAATTTGTAAAATTTCTACAAGGTTCTTTGTAACAATCTAAGTCTTTGGTGAACAAATTGTTCCTACAGAAAAAGTTGTATAACCAGAGGATGAAGGATGGAGACTCGGTGATAGAGCATTTGAACCCCTTTAAGACTGTGGTAAGAATGTTGTTATCTGTTGATATTAAAATTTTAGATGAAGATAAGTGCATCAGTTTGCTGTGTTCTCTACTAGATTCGTGGGATAGTCTAGTTGTTGCAATAGGTAGTAATACAACTACCTTGAAGTTTGATGAAATAGTCTCATCCTTGTTGTCAGAGGAGATGAGACTGAAAAATATGGAGGGAAAAAATGGGCCAAAATGGAGATGCCTTTTCTATACGAGGATGGTCCCAGAACAAAAGCAAAAATAATTCCTCTAGTGGGTGATCTAAATCTAGAGGGAGATCTAAATCTCCAAGAAAACCTATAAAGGTGTGTTGGAAATGTGGAAAGGAAGGGAACTTCAAAAAGGAATGTAGATCTAAAGATCTTGAGAAAGGAAAGGGATCTGATGATGATCCTTTTGGAGAGGTGAAAACCATCTCAAATGAAGGTGGGGATGTTTACTTGGCTTCTTCTTCAAGTACACATGGAGATCATGAGGCATGGTTGATTGACTCAGGTGCATCCTTTCACTTCACTCCCCATAGGGAGTGGTTCTGCGAGTATGAGAAATATGATGGTGGTGATGTCTTCTTAGGGGATGACAGGAAGGCTAAAATCATTCGACGTGGAAAATTCAAGCTGAAGTTGCAAGGTGGAAGGATTAGAACACTTCTGGGTGCTCTGCATATTCCTGCATTGGCCAAAAATTCGATTTATGTAAGCAATATGGATGATGCAGGTCTAAAAACAATGTTTGAAAAAGGTACTTGCAAGATGGTTCGAGGAGCACTGATATTAATGCGGGGAGTTCGGATGGGAACTATGTACAAGCTTCAAGGTAGTATTGTTATTAATGGGTGCAAAATTTCTGTGGTTCTTGAAAGTGGAGTAGAAAATCTAGTGGTTTCTAGAGAAAAGACCATGCTATGGCAATAAAGGCTTGGACATATTGGAGAGAAGGGCCTTTGAGTACTTCATGGTAATGGTATGGTAAATGGTATGTCTAATTGTTCTCTGGATTTTTATTTATGTGAACATTGTGTTTATGGGAAGAAAAATCGGGTAAGTTTCCCCTCTGGTGCTAACAGGGTGAAGGGATATTAGAGTTTATGCACAGTGATGTGTTTGGACCCATGTCAGTTTCACCATTGGGTAAGTTTGTTTACTGTGTATCATTTATGGATGGATTTTTAAGGAATACATGGATATATTTCCTCAAGAATAAATATGAAGTCTTTAACAATTTTAAAGAATTTAAGACTCTGGTGGAAAACCATACAGATTAGAAGATAGAGGTGCTAAGGACAAATAATGGTGGAGAATTCTGCAAGAAGGATTTTGAAGAGTTTTGTAAGTGTTGTGAAGGTAAATCCCCTATGTGGACCAAGGCGATCCCTCTAGCCCAATGAGTGGGTCTAGCAACAAACTAAACAATCTAACATACACTTTCCTAGCTTATGTTTGACAAATGTAGAGAGAAGGAGAAACCTACCTTGCTCTTATGCTAATCACTTGATCCTTGGATATGGCTTTGAATCTTTCGCTCCAGGCCTCGCTCCTTAGTTTTTCTTCACGTCTGGGTACCTACAAGGAATATCAAAGTACTATACAAGATACAAAAGCATATATGGCATACATCAAACATAAACTACTTAACAGATCAAGGAACATTAAGCTAATAGCATAAACATTTACACAATTATGGAAAGCGAACATCAGATGTGTATATTAATAAGCTAAAAAGGGTAGCATACGACCTATGCCTTGATGTTTGAGACCTCCTTTTAGTGGATTCCCAAGTCCAAGAAAAGTCTCTTCAAGCACTCCTTCTCCAAGCTAGAATTGGTAGCATGTAAGCATAATATTAGCATATGGATGCAACAATAAATGACAAACCATTTGAGAATGGAAGGGAGAGGGAGTTAGGGATCCAAAAAAGAGGGAGGATGGTCCACATCTCAAGGGAAAAGCCCATGATGATAATATCAAGAGGTCCAAATGAGAAAGCTCGACCATAACAACAACAACCAATATCCAGCTTGATGTTCTTGAAGCTTCTAGTGAGTGAAGCTTCTCCTCCAGTATGGGAAAACCTCCCAAAAGAGGGTCAGCTATGAAAACCCACACTGACAGCGCAAGTGTATAATTGAGCAACCTACCATCAGCACGGGAAGGCAATGGAGCAAAACACATTGATGCCAAAATTAGGTTTTTAGGAAACCTTCTCCAGAATGGATTCATGGCAATTTTCCTTTAATTCTTCAAGGAGGTTTTGGTCTGTATATCATGATGGATATGTTGCACAATAGTCAGCATTTTGGCACTTCAAGATATGGAACAGGAAGTGAACAGGAGGTATGACAAAATACCGTGTAACAGATGCTCCCTAAAGCATGAAGGCAAAATAGGGAGTGATGGTTGAGATGCTTTACAAGTCAGTGAAAGGACGAGAACAATACCATCGGGAGAATTTCAAATCAAACATATACATATACATATATGACATCTCTGATGACTATGCATAATGATACATGAATATGCATCTAATAATACATGAATTTGTGGTATGGATGCAACCATCCGAATATGAGGGATCATGTGCAAAGATCCTCGATATGGTCGCAACCATCCGAATAGAAAGGATCATGAATAGAGACCCATGGTATTGTCCCAGCCATCCATCCAGATGAAACATGTGTACAATTATGAATAACTCATAGCTCCACTCAACTTGGACTTCATCAGATAAAATCCAGGTTCTTGAGCTCTTGTCTCGACCTGATCCATGTACGAATTCTAATCATGCGAATAGATGTGTCGAAATAGTACATGATAAAAAACCACCTGATTACCAGTCAATGATGTAAAACATTAACAGACATGAGGGAAATCACCAATAATGATAATGGCTCTCAAGGTACAATCAACACAATTCACGAATGTGAATAATGAAGCTAAAGTCAAACACCCAGGGAATCATCTGATCAAAGGTCAAACTCATTGTCAAATGCAAAGAACTTGCCATTGAGGTATGTAAGCTATAAGGTACCAGAAGGGAGTTTCTAGACCATCTTCCCGGATAATGAGCTGGAGTTGGCAAGAAGTTATCCGTCGAAGGAGGGTCATACTGAATCCCACATCATCAACTCAAAACAAAAGGATGTAGTAGAGTAGATAAGTATGATCCAAGACTGTGGCAGAAACTCATACAATGTATAAGCAGTAAAGAATTGCAAATAGGACTTCTCTTGAACATATCGATGACATGACTCCGAATTTTGGTAGCATTTGACTCAACATAGGATCAGAGGTCATGATGACAAAATGGTATAATCAAATGAGAGGCAAAATGGATTACCCAAAGCAAGGAAGGCAAGTGATTAAGTAAGGATATCCCAAACCCAACACAAGAGACAAATGAGTGTCATGTTTAAGAGTGACATGTTGCCTTTACGGAATACAAGAGATTATCGCTTTCACTTTCCCCCCACCATTTCTGGTGAGTACCCCATATATTTTTTTATTGCAAGCTTGAAGGGGATAACATATGCTTGCCATATAAGTTCACCCTTCGGATGAATCCATCCTAGTAAGTTTTACGAGCCCTAGGAAGGAGGAACTTGGTCTCGTCATGGTGACATGTCCTGCATCGTTTAAGTTTTATGAGTCTGACGGAGGTGAAACTCAAGATCTTTTTCATGTTTAGAGAGTTTGAAAAAGAAGCGAAAAAGAAAACTGCAAATGTCCCTTTTTGTAAATCGCCTCTTGAACCTATAAAGTTAGAAAACAATATCCAAGAGAACCTCTTAGCCATGTTTGACTAAGGTATTCTTTTTTCGTATAATAGTCTATCTCAGTTTGGAAAAGGGTTAAACTTATATTGAGTAGACGTCATTTCATTTACTTTTACGAGTTCAAAACGACAAGTACTCGACAATCTTTTCATTTTTTGAGAGTCAGAAAAGAGCTTAATGATGACTCCAGAGGGTCGCTTTTTCGTTTGTTTTTTATGAGTTTGAAAAAGTGATAAAATAAAACTCGTTGAATCAGTGAAGATAAATCATCGTCACCAAGAACATATGACCTGTCGCTACACAAGGAAACGCACATTACCAATTTCAAGGAAAAATATTAAAAAATGAGTGAAATATGCCCTAATTTGATAAAAATATTATTTAAAACTTATAAATAGGGAAAAAAGTAAGCTTTTTATGATTTACCAATTTGCAATTGTGAAAGCATTTTTACCTCATTTTACCTTGATTTTTAGGCAAGGAGCATGATCAATCCGGGACACCATTTGTTGAGTCACTTGTTGCAAGTAAGAGATATGTCCCTTCCCTTCATTTTGGTAGTCATTTTATGCATTTTCATCCATAGGGTAGGCTACAAGGAAGACTTGAAAAAAAATTATATCGTGATCGATCAGTGTGGGTTTCACCCATAATTCTCGTGTTGCTCACCCTGCAGTCAGTTAGGCCCTCGCGTTGGCAGCATGAGAAAGTTCCTAAACAAACGCACTGGTGCCGAGGTAAAAATTTTATAGTGAAATATTCCATGTAAAATAATGAATCTTGGATTTTCTTTCCATGGATGCTCATGAAACGTTGGTTTGTTGATTTTTTGCAGGATAACCAGCCCAAAATGGTGATTGAATGGAAAGAGAGGGGTCACGAAGCTAAAGACCATTAGGCTATGCAAGATCAAGACTGTATTGATGCCCTACGAGCATGTGGATTGCTCAAATTCTTCACGATTCATGGGATCAAAGCACAACCTGAGTTATTGCAGCACTTAATTAGTTGGTGGGATGTAGATCGCGAACTGTTCATGTTCGGGGATCAAGAGCTCGAAATAGAGGTCGACAACATTTATTTCATCATTGGGTTGTCCAGAAAGAGGCAACGAGTGTAGTTATCTGGATCACATACCGGAGGAGAGAGCAAGGATATGCTCATCGCAAGGCATTTTTTGGGGGCCATGAAGACCAACAATGGAAAAATTAACATAAAGACCATTTCCAACCTCCCAGTGTGAACAATCCTGCACACTATGGCCCGAATATCTGGGGCACAAGCATTGCATCAGGCAAAAAAGTCTCATTTCCAGTATGCAATCGAGTGCCTAAATCCCACAGTTTTCAATTGGTGTGAAGGTTCATTGGTGTGCATGAAGCGCCAATTTACCAAGTGCAAGTCAGGAAATTTGAAACAATTTGGTTTCAGATCTATTCTAGTGATGTTCATCCTAGAACGTGTGCCATTGTTCTGCTATCAGTGGTTGGAAGTGGATCCACCAATGCCCAAAGATCCACGATTACTTAGATGGGGAGAGTTGATGCCTCGAAATGGAGGCGGTCAACAAATGTCATTCCCTCCAGCATTTTTTGGATGGTTGTGTCAACAACTAATCATGGTTGATGATTGGGCATATGCAGGAATGAATTTTCGAGGTGATCTGAATCTTCCACTCCCTCCATGGGCATAATGGATTCATTTAGGTAGAAAGCTATTTTTGAAGTTTTTAAAGTTTATATCAATTTTTTTTTTATATATATGTGTACTGATATTTGACTTATAATGTTGTGCAAATGTTGGACCAAAGGGACCTCTAGGGGTTTCTCCAATAACTAGGCGAGTGGCATGCTAGATTAAGGATGCTCCTCCATATGTGAAGGGAGCATATCCTATGGTCAAAGTAGAGTGTAACCTAGAAGTTTTAACTAGGGGGATTCCTGAGTATGCCTCGATCGATGAGGTACCATTATGCTACCGAGGCACATTGTAGGAGTTTTTGCCAGACTGCATTGGCTGCTGGGTCGAGTCATTAGGGTTGTCTCGTTATCATGAGCACCATGTGGGCGAATAGCCAACTTCTAGTTTACAATTTTTTTGTTATTTTGATGTAGCAAACTCTTTTGCAAACACTCGCTCTATATATATACATGCTTAACTGTTTACCATGTCTGATATGTGATGCTTTATGATTTACAAGTTTCTCAAACGTCTACCTAACACATAGTTAGGCAATGCACCTGTTAATGTGTTCATGCGTCTTAGAATGTGATGATAAGTAATAAAATCAAATTCTCGTTCCAATAAACAAACTCGCAAATACATTCTCAAAATTTGAGGGTTTATAACTTAATATTGTCCATTAATTTGTAGCACAATGAGTTGTGAATCAAGTTTGATGATTAACTCTCTAATGCCAAGAGTAATAGCCTGTAACAAAAGCTCGATGACCGCACTATATTTGGCAATGTTATTAGCCATCCAACCTAGACACATACCTTGTAAATTCACTAACTCACCATTAGGGTCATAGATTTCCCATGCAACAAAAGATAGATTTTGTGTACTACGACAAGCGCCATCACAAAAACTGATGTAATGATTGGATGACATCTACAAACCAAGTAGAGCATGAGGTAAGCAGAGAAAACGTTTGCAAAGGCAAACTAACACACCAAAATCACATTGCACACTAATGAAAACACACTACTGTACATAAGTATTTACACGGATAATCACACATAATACTTCTTCAGATAAAGCCCGTTTCAAGGCTCAGCCAAAGGATTTCCTTCATAGTTTACTAACTCATAGGCACCTTTTTGTAAAACTTGTTTGACAATGTAAGGCCCATGCCACATTGGTTCAAATTTCCCAGCTCCCAATTTTTCATTGGCTTGATCATAAAGTAAGACCAAGTCACCCTCAACAAAAAAGCAAGGAGAAACAATTCTATCGTATTGAGCTTTAACTCATTTCTTCTGGGCTTCAATTGCTAATGTTGTGAAGCGACGAATTTCATTGAGCCTTTTGAGGTAAAGTAAACATTCCTCTTTAGGTGAGGTATTAGGGAGTAATTTGATGACTAGTTTCAATGAAGGAATTTCACACTCAATCGGAAGATTCGCCTCTAGACCATACACCAACTAAAAGGGTGTAAATCCAGTAACAGTCTTAGTTGCGGTTCAGTAAGCCCAAAGAGCTAAAAATAGCATAAGATGCCAATTTGATTTATGCATCCCAATGGTGTGTTGAAGCATAGTAACCAAGAATTTGTTGACTGCCTCAACTTGACCATTGGCCTGTGAATAATAAGAAGTCGAGTTGTCGTGATGCAAACCCAACTGAGCAATAATCTCTGCCATCATGTAATTTCAGAAATGAGATCCATGATCAGTAACAATGGCTTGAGGGACACCAAATCGAGCTATGACATGGTTGAAAAGAAATTGAGTAGCAGTTTTACTATTAGCATCACATGTAGGCATCACCTCGACCCATTTAGTGAAATAATCAACGACGACGATGATATAAACATACTCCCCGACCGAGCGAGGGTTACATGTCATGAAATCAATACCCCATTTAGCAAAGGGGTCAATGGTAAAAATTGGGTGTAGGAGTGCGAGTGGGGCACGCTGTTCACAGTTGTAAATCTGGTAGGCGTGACATTTCTGGACTGCTAAAATGCAATCTTTAAATATGGAAGACCATAAGTAACGGACAAGAAGTATTTTCTGAGCAGTAGCATACCCAGACATGTGACCGCCACAAGCCCTAGAGTGGTAGTCATTGTGAATTGTCTTAGCTTCTTCAAGTGTCAAACATCTACGAAGGATGGAATCAACACCAACACAGTACAACTATCACCAATGGTTCGATATGGTTGGGACTCATGTCGAATGCAATGACATTCAAAATTGGACAACTCTGATAAAAAAATTTCGGTATGGAGATAAACAATAATATCCTCGTACCATGGGTCAAGAGTGTTGATGAGAAAGAGAGTCTCATCAGGAATGAGCTCATCAAAAGCTGTAGATGTGGTTGTGGAGGGAAGGTTACAAAACAATTCAGCGAAAACCAACGATTTCTTTAATTTGGTTGCAGCAAAATCCAAATCAAATTCCTGAAGGATAACAATCCACTTCGAATATTTGCCCCACAACAACTGACAAGTCAAAATTTAGGTCATGGTGTTGCAATCAAAAATCACAGTGGTTTTCCACAAAAGAATATAATGCCAAAAGCGTTGAACAATGTGAACAACTACTAAATCAAGTTTCTCGACATGGGCATATTGAGTTTCAATATCGATAAGATTCTCGCTTAAGTAGTAGATCACATGTTCATTTCCATCATCATCGTCTTGCACCAATATCATGGCAATAATACTATCGACTGCGGCCAAATACAAGAAGTAATCATGGTGATAGTCGGGAGGATGCAACAAAGGAGCACTAATGAGGGTGTTCTTTAATGCATCAAAATATTTTTGAGCAATGTCATCCCAAATAAATGGGATCCCCTATTTTAGGAAATGAGTAAATCCCTTGGCAAGTTCAACATAATTGGGTACAAAACTACGAAGGAGATTAACTTTCCCTTGCAATCTTTGCAACTGATGTAAAGATGACGAAGGGGGTAAATTTACAATGGCCTCAACTTTGAGGGGGTCAATCCAGATGCCTTCTTTAGAAACCACAAACTCTAGGAGATGACCATATTCAATACAAAAAACACACTTATGCAAATTTAAATGAATATTGTAGTGTCTACGACAAATAAAAATCACCCGTAGGTGGTTAGGATGATCATGACGCTTAGCAAAATGAGTTGGTAACAATGTGTTTGATGTCATGAAAAGCATAAGACATCGCTCGTTGGAAGGTAGCACCAACATTTTTCAGACCAAAAGTGGGTTTCTTGTAGGCAAAGGTTCCCCACGGACACATAAAAGCAATTTTGTGTTGATTGGTGGGAAGAATGTTAATCTGGTTGTAGCCAGAAAAACCATCCATAAAAGAAAAAATCTCACTTATGACACATTCATCAATGATTTGATCGAAAAAAAGAGTTGGATAATTGTCTTCGGGACACACTCGATTCATATCGCGGTAATTAACACAAACGCGGATAGTCCCTTGTTTTTTAGTCACAGGGACAATGTTCGAAACCCAATTTGTCAATGGAATGGGGTAAATGAAAGCAACCTTTAGAAGTTTTTCAACCTCTCCCTTTATAACTGTTGCCTTTCTATGGTGCACTAGACGAAGTCACTAACGAACAGGCTTTGCATCTGGATAGGTAGGAATTTCATGCACAACTATACTCCGATATATGTCAAACATTTCTTCATATGATCAGGCAAAGATGTCACAAAATTCCTTAAAAAGGGATGTGTAAATCTTGATCTTATTAGGAGAACCCCAACATGGATATTCTCGACTATTCCTGGTTTAATAGAAATGTCGATAGGCATGGTAGCAGTAATGTTCCCCATGTTTCCCTCAGACAAAACTTCATGCACCAAAATGGGCATTTGAAGTGGATGGGTGAGTGTACGAGAAACAAAGGTATCCAGACATGATGAAATTTCTCCAAGACTCGGGAGAAATGAGGAACAATGATGAGCATCATTCCAGGGAGTTTCCTAAAGAGACATAACCTCAGTGATACTCTCGTTAGTCAGAAATGTGTCATTCAAGGGATCCGAAGAATCCCAAGAACCAGGTCAAGGGGACTGTGAATATGCCTAGACGCATAATAAGAGTAGTATGACTTTCAGAAGCGACTGTCGAACCCAAAACAACAGCTTGATAGTCTTGTTCTACTGGGTTGAGCGACATGACATCGCCAAAAGAATCAACTTTATTGGGGGAAGGAATGATCCAAGGATCGTAAGAAGTAGAGATCATGTTAACAGAAGCAACATGAGGAGGTGGGAGGGAAAAAGCTCCCATAAGAACAGAGTCTTTTAAAAGATCCACCCTAACACTTTCATAAGCAATGTCAGTATTTCCCACATATGGGATGTTGCCATTGAAAGAACCAGAAGAGAAAAATACTAATTGATCAACAACGGTGACTATTTTTCCTTCATGAGGAAAAAGGAGCACGCAGAACAAAGAAGAAACCACACAGAACATAGCATGAGTCCAACTTCATTCAAGTAGAAGGTTATAATTCAAATTTTCATCAATGAATTCTACTTATAATTCAACAATTTTCCCTTCCAACGTGATGGGCAAACTTGTGAGAATATGGTAAGGACGATATCCTCTGCCATCAAAGGCTTCTAAGGTGTTCAGAGACAGGTTGAGGGGTGGAGAGCCTATAACTTTCTAGGATGAAACATACATGATGTAGGTGGAATCACCCTCATCAATCACAGTCTAATGAATCATGTTCCCTTTTATAATGACTTGGATTAAAAATGCAAGTTGATAGGGAAGACGAGGAACATGATTTTCCAGGTCAAAAGTAATCAAGCTCGAATGTATAGGGTCAATTCCTCTTATAGCGAATAGTAATTCTTTCCAATGCATTGGACAAGCCTGGAGAACTTCCAAGGTAGACATCGTAGAAGGCGCTTGAGCTAAATCTTCGACAATATTGTAATGTTGGGCAGCTCGCGCATTCAGATTGCAAGATGATTTCCAAAGGACACCTTTGGGAGGTGGTCGGATAACGGAGTCATTACTAGGTATCTCAATATGAAGAGGACCAGAACTGGGTGGAGTAGAAGAAGAAGGTGTATGGGTAACTTATTTCTCCACAGTATTTTTGGGAGGAGTTGGATAGTCTTTTGACCAGGTGGCAACCGAAATAGGCATTGTTCCACTCATATAAACATGAGAACCGGAAGATGTAGAAGACTGCAGTTGTTCTACCAATTGGGTCTGCTGTGATGGGAAAGGTTCTTTCAGTACAGTCAATGTCCCTTGAGTGCCTTTTAACAAGCGACTAACTTCCGCACAATGGGGACTATCCTTGGTATAGTGATCTTCCTCACAAATGAGGCAAGGATATTTGGGCTTACGTTTAGATGCATCATCAACATATTACTTTAGAGGATCCTATTTTGGGGTATTATATTTTTCTTTTCTTTTACCCTTCTTTTTACCTTTGGAGGCTTTGTTTGTCGCGGTAGACTAGATGACATTAACCTTAGAGGTTTTACCAGGATTTGAAGAGGGATTCGAAGGAGGATTGGATACAAAATTTGAAACATATATTTTCTTCGAAGAAGCTTACTGGAAGTTTGAGTCACTGATCCAATAATAGCATTGACAGGGGGTACATCTGGAGGTTTAGAAGATGTTGGATCTGTATATGGTCTCAGAGCATCAGGCAAGAGATCATATAACATGCCAAATTGGGAATACACCAAGTCTACATATTGGGCACGGGCAATGGCTTGATATTCGATTACACAACCTCCCATAGCTATGTCTGCAGTAATTTTGTTGACGAATGATTTGGTAAACCATTCAGTTAACAACTCATTGGGTATATCAAACTTGATAAGGCGACACCGACGTCTCCATTCATTGATATGATCAAAGATGTGGGGAGCAGTATTTTGTTTCAAAGACGTAATCAAATGGGTACTTGTTTAATAGTGAACTGGTAACTGGAAGTGAGTAAGGAAGGCCATTGCCAAGGAATTGAAGACTTGATAAGCACCTTGGGGCAACTCGATGTACCATTTCACGGGAGGACCTGTAAGGGTTCACTGGAAAAGATGTAGACAAACATAGTCATCAACCCAAGAATTAGATGAACACCATAAATGGTACGTCATAATGTGGGCCTAGGGGTCTTCTTTAGATTTTCCTTTGAATTTCAGACAATTTCCAGGGATTTTAGTAGGAACCGGAGGCCAATATGATGAATGAAGTATTGGATCATTACTGAGTCTTGACACATCCGGGAGTTCCAATGTTACTAGGAATGGAAATTTTGTATTGAAAGGCATGGGAGGCCTTTCATAAGGCCCAACTTGTGGATTCCATCCTTGTTGGTATGGGTTATGCCCCCATACTGGCAGATTTTGACCATAAGGAACTTGATATTGCCCCTATTGAGGGGTATTCTAAACATACAAAGGTGGATTCCCCCCCCATAAAGGTGGGTTTGGACCAAGGTAAGGTTGATATTGACCCACCATGGGTCATTGAGATTATAAAGTTGTTGCTGCAACTATTGACCCTGGTGGTAAAATTGTTGGCCCTTCTGTTGCATGGGTTGACCTTGTTGATATAAGGGTCGGTTTTGCTGCTGCAAAGGCTATCCTTGTTGCTACAAAATTTGTTGATGAAGCCCTTGTTGTGCATAAGGTCCTTGTTGTACAAAATGTTGTTGTTGTACATAAGGCTGCTATTGTTGGAAATTTCCTTGTGGAATTTGTGGAGTTCCAGGTTGCTAGTTATAAGTTCTAGCTTGAATTTGACCAGATGCCCTAAATGAGGGATTTGAACCAGGTTGCATTTGGGGGCTTTCCTGTTGAGTGAAGGGTGGCTTTTGAGGCTGTTGAGAACCATACGGAGGGTACGGTCGTTGGTAGGGTATCTAAGTTGAAAGAGGTTGTTGATACAGGATCTGACCTGATCCAGATGGAATTGATGATCCACCAGGATAAGGTACACTGTCAACATTTTGACTAGCTCTGGTAGCGCGAGTTTGAGGTATACTCATATAAGCTCCACCCGAAACAAGAGTTGCATAATTTGGAGGTGGATGTTTCCCCCCATGCGGTGGGATGGGTGGTGGCACATATTGTTCACTTAATGGAGGACCTGAAGAACTTATAGGGACATTAATTGCCCTAACCGTAACTGTCGGTTGTACAGGAACTGATGAAAATGCAGTCGGTATAGGAATTTGAGAGGCCATGTTTGAAACAAACAGACCAGAAGGGGTGATGTAGGTGCAACACTTCCGACATATGGATAAAATTTGGGTGGAAAGTCGTATTTAGAATCATTGTCAACACCAGGAGTATGAGTAGATGAGACTTCTGGGGGACCTTGAGAAGAGGCTAGAAACTCACCTTCTGAAGCCATGGGTGGAAACAATTCGTGAGGAGGAATCTAATATGATCATGGAGATAACCCAAAAGGCACACCAAGATTATCGTATGGACTATAAGGTTGTTGAGTAGATATAACCAATGGATCAAAAAGTAGATTCGAATGGCATAAAACAACCTCTGTGGACTCTCAGGGGTTTCTAGATCAGATTCCTGAGATGACGAGTCTCGAGGTGGAGGACAAGAAGCAAGGGGTTGAATACTCGGGATAATTCCAATTTCATGACCTTGGGCTTCAAGTGAATGTGAAAACTCAGGATGAACTCCTTGTTATGACCCTTTAGTGTCATATGATGAAGGGGAAATGTAAGGTGAACCTGGTGGCTTAGCCACGTTGACCTTTTCTCAAAAATAATAAGGGTTGGTTGATTTGAGCCTACAATTAAAATTTGCTATTAATCATGCAATATGAGGCAAAGGATAACTGCATAGGTAAGTCATTTATCGTGGGCAGTTAAATTTTAGAACTTAAAAACAATAAATAAATAAAGGGTGTACTAGGAAAGAGGTTTTACCAAGTATCCATGAACCGTTATATACGCCTTAGTCGAAACCAAGGAATTAATGTACGACAACCGATCTCCTTGAATGGTTTGTTCAGTGTATCATGTTTACAAGGTGGCTGACTCAGTTACCTGTGTCTAGAGGATAGCAACCTAGTGGGGTCTCCCAATATATACTCGACGGTACGGGGAGCACAAGTTTGTGTTAGTGTTGTATAATGCATAACTGTTTAGTGAGAGCATTTTGATATACTTTCCATACTAGAGTGCCTCCGATATACCCAAGAGTACTGTAGAACATCCAATATACTTCCGTACTAGAATGGGATTTCACCCCCGGGATACAATGTAGACATTTAATAACAATTGCTAGCTTTATAGATGCCAGAACACGCCTCTAGCCTAGACCTCTAAATGTTTGCATAAATTTCCAAATGTTAATTCAGTAAATTTAAATGTTTTTCTTGAATTAAGTTTCAATTTTGGGCTCAAACGATGTCACCTGAATCCTAGAATGCAACTATATGAGAAAAAGGAAACTTTTCATTTCAACGAATTCTATATTAATGAGGGAAGAAATTTCAAGCAATTAATGCATCAAATAAGATAATGCATCAAACAATATGTCTCCACTAACTTTTCCAAATGAAAAATGCAAGAGAAAAATAAACTTCACTTTCACTAATGAATATGCAATCTATAGAAAGCAAAAATGACTTTTACTTCACTAAGATTCACTTTACCTATATGATTTTCTCTTTGATTTTCAGATGCTCATAAGCAACTAAGCTTCAACTAAAGCAAAAATGAAGATTTTGATTCAAAGTAATCCTAATGCAAGCAAGGCATCAATCAAAGTAACAACAAATTCAAAAGCACTCAATGAGAGTATGTTTCACTTTCTCTTTCGAATAGATAAGCAAATATACTCATTTCAGTTCGCAAACTAAACAATGTAATCTATGCTTAATAAATGAAAAAGATGGATTTAAAATGAAAGATGACCTCGTACACATGAAAAACAACTTTGTACAAGACAAACCGAAACCAATGCACATCAATGTTTCAAGTGATTTTACTAGATGAGAAGACCTAATCATTCAGCAATCTAGAAACTCAAAGACACTCACAAGTGACAAGTGAGAATCAAACAACCTATAAACCCTAAAATCAATCCAATTTCACTCAAACACTTGAAAGTTCAAAGAAGAAAAAATTTGCTAATAAATGAGGTAATCAATCAAAACATCAACAAAATCCAGTCATGCAGGACAAAACAAGACCTCAGGGGCTCAAACACACTAGGGTTTGACAAAGAAACCCTAGGTTTTTTCCAATCTCAGGGATCAACGCAACTATTAAGGCGAAACTGGCGCTAAACAGGGGATCAACGTGACTGTTTTAATAAAAAAACGCGTTGGCAGCACCACTGTGTTGACATGGTGAATTTTCTCTATACCAACAAGGGGAACTAACCCGATCACAGACCCCAATTAGATCTGCTTTCGTTTGGAGTGGCTAGTTCCAACGGGTTTTAAAGGACCTTGTGAACTGTTATAGGTGTTGAGAGATTGCTTCCTGGAGGAGGACTTCAATTAAATCAACAAAAGAAACAACTAACCTATATGCATTAAATCCTATCTACACTACTATTAACTACTCTAATCTAGTCCTAACTATCCTAATCTATCTTGCTGAGCATAACAAAAGAGAGGTTAAACATCATAAGTAAATCCCAAGTCCAAACGAATCAATTAATGGGAACAAGGTGGCATCAAATCTAAATTGCCATCCAATCACTCATACAGGAATACACATTCCTTTTTATACAAATAAAGCTTGCAAGTGATGTCTAACACAGTTTCAAATTAGGGACTGCCTATGAATCAACTATGATGAAGAATTACATTCAAACAATCAAGGCTAATCATAAGTTGTATTGTTATCAATATGCACAAAAAAAAACACATTTTTATTTATGCCAGCAACAACACCCTGTTTCAAAACATATAAAAGCAAAGGACCTTAAATCTGAAACAAAAGGCTCCTCATTCAACTAAACAATCTTCCTTATTCATAATAAATCAAAGTTGTTCTTTCTCAACAAAAGGCCCTCATCTCATCTCCCGAGGTAATACTTATGCGGCCCTGAATGACTTTCCATCTTCCCCTCTTTTCACCTCCCATCTTTTCATTACACAGATCAAAATATACAGATGAGAACGGTCGGTGAAACTATTGACACGTCGAGGTCACCTTTGCTGGAGCGTTCTACTTTCTGGGGGAATGAATGGATGCCGATGGAACAAAGAATGATTGCGTATCATTTCTTTGTACCTGTGTGGACTGGCTATCATTCCCTATCATTTCCTGAAGGAAACTGAAGATGCTACGCTCATCATCCCACATCTGGCATGCTTTGAGGTGTATCTGGAGGAAATGACATCTTGATGGATCAACGCTGCCATGTGTGCTTCAATTTTGCCTCTCATCTCTTGATCCTCGCCTGTAGAGATATTTAATCATTAGCTATGGATATAAAAAAAAATATAACAGAAATGCTTAAAACACAAACCTTGCCTTCAGCCACCATTTCTATTAATCTCATAATGCAAGGCAATCATGATTATTAAGCCATTGAACCTGTTATAACCTCTATTCTCGTTGCCCATAATATTCATTATTATTGAAGAATCCCTTGACAACACTTCAATAGGAAAACCATTCACTTTACATGATTTTCTTTTAAAAGTCGGGACCACAACATTTTATCGAATACACAGGAAAACGGTCAAACTTAGAAAATTATAGACATGAGCATATAATTATCGTCGGGTCCGCCATATCGCTCCTTTGCATATTGCATAACCCCCCGAGCTCCACCAATTGTGACAAACGATTGGGGAAAGTAGACCCGAAATATATACATACATATATACATATACATCTACATATACATATACTCATACATATACATATATATGTTTGTTAATACTGTCGGCGAGTCCAGAATATCACAACGCGCCTTATGTATAACCCTTGGGTTCTGCGGACTGCGATATGCGATTGGGGCTCCGGACGTGATAATACATATTTTGCGGTTAATAAAGCCATCGGGTCTAGTAGACAGTGGCACACCATATATATATATATCCTTGGAGCTGGCCGATTGCGATATGCAATGGGGCTCCGGACTTGATATATATAAAATATGCTTAATAATGTCGTGGGGTCCAGAATATGACGATGAACATCATGCCTTAGTGTTGATTCCAATAGGAGAAAAGGGGTGATTTGTGCATGTTTTGCGAAGTATTTCCACTGTAAAGAGTTATGATGGAAATAATGATGCAATAGAAGGTTTCGTGGGTCGAAAAAGTCCCGATGAGGATATGAATAAAGGGCTTAGAGAGGGTTATAGATGAATCATGCAACAGGGATTCGTTAAGGGAGCCTTAACCATTTAAAAATTGAAGATTTGACTTGGCAAAGAGTTAAATCCCTGGGATAAAATAGATCATTCGGAGGGGTACGAGATCAACTTCTAGGGGACCCATTCAAAATTGCTACCAGGGCAATTTTTAATAGGGTGGTTGTTGTGGCCACAACAAATGGTGAACCCTTGGGTGAACCAGTTATCTGTGTTTCCAAATAGACCTTGGATCAATAGAACATCAGGGTGTTAAGATAAACTTGAAATGAAAACTGTATAGATGGATAGGCATGGGTTCCACTTCAACATTAATTGCTTCAGGTGGGATAAAGACAAATAGCTTCTACTTACTGATAGGGTTTTGACGGGCATTCGCCAATGGTAATATTATGGAATTTATTGACCTTCCTTTACCTGTTTCCTACTTTCAAAAATCCTTTCAGGGCCATCAATGGTCTGTCAATACCTGTTTAGGTGTGTACCTCAGCTCTTTATTGCTCATCAAACTTGATGTAGATATGTTTATCGGCACCTTATATGAGAATCTCAGTGCTATATTTTCATATGATTGAATGGGGCGTAGTCATGGACCATGCCATATTTTTAAACCACTTAAGAAAGGTTGGGCTTACTGTGTCAACCAGTACTCTAAGCCCAGCAACAGTCATTACTCTAACCAGCTTCCCAAACAACCTGTCCTTCCAGATTGGGACAAGGACTTGACATCTCATCTTCTTTTAAATAAGTCCTTCCAGTTTCAAGCACAAGGACTAGAGCACAATTGGATTTGCCACATGGTATATGACAGTGAGTTTAGCCCATTAAAGGAGATTGACTTGTAGATGACAGGTATTGGAGAATTTAGTGTGGTGGATGGGACCAATGGAGAATAACTGCAAACCTTGCAGGCAAGCATAGGCTAGGTTTGAGTGGGATTTTTTTAAAATGCATCGTTCCTCCATGCTACTCCACATGTAGTTACACATTTTTTGTTTTATAAATATGCCCCTACATGCTCTAGGTATCCACGTTATCAACAGATCTCGCCTCGTTCCCAATAGATGCTAATGAGTGGCTTCGATTTGAATTCCACCTCTAATTTTCTACTTCTCAGGGGCTCATTGAAAATTTGTTTGATTTGCAAGGTAATGATGGATTTAGGATCAGCAGACTCATCAGGAGGTTAATGAAGGAGGAAAAAGCCGAAAGTGGTGAATGGGGGCAATCTGAAAAAGGTAAAAACGAGGCTAGTGGACCAAAATCAGTTGGCTAAAAAGGAATGCAATTCAAAACAGAAGGAAAATAAACTTTACAAAAAAAAATAAAGGAAAAGATGGAAATGTAACTAAACTAACAACAAAAATAAAATGAATTCTAACCTACTCAGGAGGTAACCACCATGTGGTGGCTACTGGAAGTATCTCTTGAGATGTTGGCCATTAACAGGGAGTTTTTCAGTGTCTCCCTGTAAAGTTTTCAATTTGTAAGTCCCTTGACCAATTTTCTCCTTAATTTGGAATGGGCCCAGCCATAAGTGTTGGAGTTTCGCGTGCTTACCCTTTGGGGTGACCCTATCAGCCCAAAGGGAATTTGTTAGGGCGTTGTGCCAATTCCTCTGGTTTTCGGTGACATATGCGTGGATGAGGTTTTTATTTGGGGACTCTGCAACTCCATTTCCCTGGGGGTAATAGCTTGATGCATATCTTATGCGAATTGATTTATCGATGGCAAATTCGGTCAACTTTAGTGATGAAAAAAATAGGACACGTTATCAAACATGAGAGCGTCAGGGATGCCAAACATGTTGACAATAAATTTCTCAATGAAAGATATTACCTCGTCTTTACTCTAATTCATAAACCTGTCATGCTCTTTTTCATCAATGAGTGCGTTTTTGAATGTCTTCTCGCAATGCAGGAGCTCAAGGATCTGCTTGTCACCTTCGAATGCCTGCCAATTTGATATGTTATCAGGTACAGATGGTCTGAAAATCAATTCAAAATAATATTTATTCTTGTTTAATCTAAGATTAGGAAAGAGTTTTTCAACCATACCAGTCATCAGATCGACATCTTGGTTTTGCCATCAAGGTATGTGTATGATATTAAAATAATAAAAAAATGTCAATGAAGCTCCATACCTCATGTTGGTATCTTGCCAGATGTGGTGAATTGCAATGTATCCTTTTCCTTACCTACTCCACAATTATCTGTGAGTCACCAAAAGCTTTAAGATTTTTCGCCTTCATATCAATGGCTTTTTTCAAGCCTTGTAGTAAGCCTCTGTATTTTGTCATGTTGTTGGTGCACGCGAACCCCAACCGGTTGGCTGTCGAATGTTGGTCCCCTTGCGGGTTAATGAGAATGCTCCCTGTTATCACTCCAAGAAGCTCTCCTAGGTTGTAGCTCGGAGATGCCTGGTAACATATAATCTTCAATATTGTTCTCAGAACTATTGGAATGGATGATGGTTTGGATCAAGTCAGATAACCATTTCAGCTCTATTCTCACTCAAGACATGCATGAACACCCTCAACAATACAAGGCTTTAGACCTCTAATGTTCAATAGTTTGTAGATTTAATGGATAGATGGAGAATACTAACTATACTGGCAGATGCATATACAAACATATATGAATGGCTAGCTACAAGAAGTAAAAGAAGCTTGCAAATCTAGATTATCAACGTAGAGATAAGATGACAGTTATCTAGCATTAGACACAGAAAAAACATGAACAACCTATTCAAGTGCAAGCTTAGAGTAGAAGAGAAAATGAACATTGAACATATAACAACAAAAGAAGCTTGTATTTGCTAGAATGAAGATGAGAATCTTGGAAGTAGAGTCTCCACAGTGTCCAAAGGTTGAACCTCTATTAAATTTTTCTTTTAGATATTTATAGCTCTTTACAATGCTCCTGAGCTCTCAAAGGCTCGGATTCTTAATCCATCCTCCCTATCTTGTAAACTAGCTGATGCCCTGACTAGGAAAGAGTGGGCTTGGAGGTTTCTTCTTCTGACAGAAGAGTAAGTGTATTGGGGTAGTTTGTTGCACTGTCTGGGAGCTCTCTCATGCCAGAGATGCCCCACAATCGGTTCTGTTGTTTTTGGCTGAGCACTGTCTACTCCATGATTGTTTGTTTCGGGCTGCATCATGCTATGTTGCGTTGTGTTGCTCTATGACTGCTTTGTCGGTTTGGGATGAGCTACGCGTGTTGTGGCCCTTGTTATTCCCTTTAAATATTTATAATTATTGTTTTTCTGTTAAGCACAGGAAAACACAGCAACACTGTAAAAAATCCCGCCTATTTCTATTTCTTTCGGACTTCAAAAGTCCTCAAATATGGTTTATTGATTTATCGGGTCCGCCCTTAGGGTCGCTATAGCAAATCGCAAGTGTCCCGGTCCCTTTCTTCCCTTTGTATTTGGAAATATGTTGAAAACATTGGAAACTATGAAAAATCGGCCTTGGAGGACCTGAAATATTTATATATTTCATTCTCGAACCCTTTCGGGTACGGGCCTTATCACATCGGTGTAGCTCCTTGTCTCCCCTTGTATTTTGTTAAATAACAAAAATATGCAAAATACATTTAAAAATGGCTTTTTGTGGATCTCAAATTATATATATTTCCCTTCCCAGACCCTTTCGGGTCCCGGTCTTATCGCATATCGCAAACCAAGCTTCCCTTTGTATTTCATTATACAATGAAAATACACAAAAAAGCATTGAAAAAGGCTTACCCGCGGACCTCAAATATTATGAAATATCCTGTATATAGTCATTGAGTTTGGTTATTGCATCACACATATACCTGTGCATAGGCCCCGCCCCTTGGTGTTGTTCCGCTGCGATACGATAATGTGATCTGATGGCAATCGCATATCGTTCGTGCCCAGGTCCACTGTTAGCGCGCCCCTTGTATTTATCCAATAGCGACTCTTGTGACGCGATGTGGGCCATCGATCTGCATCGCTTAATCGATGGTCCACATTGCATCACTAATCGCAATCACTAGTTCCACTTGGCCCCTACTTATTTCGTGGGCCTGCCTCTGCCGATTGTGACCTGCCGATCCGATCATCGGAGATTGCTGATCGAGGGTGTCTTGCGCCCGTCCTTAAGTCATCCTCTTTGTAGCACCGATTGCGAAACGCTGCTTAGATCTGGGCTATTGATCGGCCAAATCTAACAGCAGTTGTGCGTTGCTATGTTCATGCCTGCAATACTCTGTTTTTTCACTGTTCTGGAGTGTTTTAGCCTCCTGATAGTGTTTTTCCGCCCTTCCAACGGCTCTCGACATGTGATGGTTTTGCTCTTTGGATGATCTTAAGAATATTTTGAAGACTTCAAGAGCATTTTTGGATCCATTAGCATGATTTTGCTGGCTTATGGAGACTTTAAAGAGCATATTTGGATCCATTTTTGGGCCATTTGCCAACAAGGTTAACACTGGCTCCTTCTGGGGATGAACTCCTCCCTGTGAGGTTTCAAAAATCACAGAATAATGCCTTTCCTGTAAAAACAAAATCAAATCTTCCTCCTAGTGTTCCATTGGGCATGAAGTCTATTTTGTAATGAAAATAAAAATGGGAAAAAACATATTTACGATAACAAGGCTTTAAAGCCTTAAATGAAATAAAGTTTCAAGAACCGCCCATTTACTGGGCTACCAAAAGTATCTCCTCCTTCTCCATTTTTGCCTTCCTGTCAAAGGTTTCTTTGATTTTCCTCTGATGAGCTTTAGAATTCTCAACCAGGTTCTCTCTGATCTGTTGTAGTTCAACCAGGTTATTCATTCTCCTTACCATGTCATTCTCTTCATCTTGTTCTTCTTACAAAAATTTGGCCACAGGGAGAATCAACTAGATAGGGAAAACAACATCAATGCCATAAACCAACTTAAATGGAGAATTTCCTATGGATTTTTTGATGGTAACTCTGCCAGCCCATAGTGCAAACTTTAAGTTGGAATCCTAGCTCTTTTTGTTGTCCTCTAATAGTTTTTTTATTACCCTTACCAGACTCTTGTTAGATAATTCTACTAGGCCATTGCCTTGAGGATAATATGAGGTAGAATGCACCACTTGAATGCCCATGGATTCAGTCATGTCCACCAATTCTTTTGCCTTGGAAATTGCTGCAATATCAGTAACAAGTTTGGCTAGACAACCAAATCTAGTGAAAATATTTTCATTCAAGAACTTTATGACAACTTAATGATTGGCATTCTTAGTGGGCATAGCCTCAATCCACTTGGTGAATTAATCAGTGGCTACTAAGATCCATTTGTGTTGGCCAATGGAATGTGGGTTGATCTCACCTATAAAGTCCAAGCCCCACTGCTGGAAGGGACCATTGACATGTACTGGTTTCAAGGGCATAGATTTTAGCTGTTGTCTTCTTGTAAACCTCTGACACTTGTCACAAGATTTCACAAAAGAAAACACATCAGAGAACAGAGTAGGCCAATAATACCCAACGCTCAGGATTTTGTGGGTTATGGTTTTCCAATAATGATGCCCTCCACAGATGCCAGAATGGAACTGGTGTAAGACTTCCACAGATTGTTCCTTCTCTAGACATCTCAAGAGGATTCCTAATGGGTCTTTCCAATAAAGTATATTTTTATTAATGAAAAATTTGGTTGATCTGAGTTTCATAGCTCGGGCTTGACTTGAGCTAAGCCCTGGAGGGACTTCTAGCTTCTTCAAAAAATGAACTATGTTGGAATACCATTCACAAGTGGCTAGATTTTCAGCCAAAGACTGATTCTGCTTTTGCTCTTCTGCTACTCCTTTTGTCTGCTCGTCATCTGAATTTAAACCTATGCAATTTATGTCTAACAAGCTGCAGTTTTCTTCAGCCATAAGTTTAGACAAGCCCTGACCTTTGACAAGCTTAGTGGGCTTCACCTCTATGTTAAACTCTATGAATTTTGCAATCCATTTAGCTCTATTTCCATCAATATCTAGCTGAGTTAAGACATCTTTTACTGAGGTTGAAGGTACATATGCAACCACTTTGGAATGCAAAATATAAATTTTGAATGCCTTTAAAGATTTTATGAGAGCATAAGCTTGTTTTTCAATAAGTTCATACCTTAGTTCAACATCCCTTAGAGTTTCTCTGAAAAAGGCCATGGGGTTCTCTATGCCTTCAACATTTTTCTGCAACAGAACTGCTGCAAGTGTATCATAAAAGGAAAAATAGAAGATACAAAACTCCTTAGTGTACTCTGGGTTGATTAGAGTGGGAGCTTCCATGATAGCTTGATTGATGGCTTCAAAAGAGCTTCTTGAAGTATCTGTCCATTTTGTTTTTTATCCTTTCTTCAGCATGGAAGTGATGTGCTTCACTATCTTTGCAAAGTTGGGAATGAACCTCCTTACAAAGTTAATCTTACCCAGGAAGGATTGGATGTCCCTTTTTGACCTTGGGATGGACAATGTCTAAACTGCTTGAACTCTTACTGGGTCAATCTTCACACCTTCAACAGAAACAATATGTCCCAAAAGTTTGCCTTCTTCTAGAGCAAACTGTTACTTCTTTGGGTTCACCAAAATTCCAAACTGTCTGCACTTTGGGAAGACCTTCTTCAAATGCTGCAAATGGTCCTTGTGGCTGCTGGAGAAGACTGTTATGTCATCAAAGTAAATAAGGACAAACTTGTCCTTCTCTCCCACAAAGTCTATGTCCATGGCCCTCTGAAAAGTAGCCCCAACATTCATCAGTCCAAAAGGCATCTTGGAGTACATAAAAGTGCCCCAAGGAGTAGTGAAGACAGTCTTTTCCCGATCTTCTGGATGTACAACAATCTGATTGTAACTTGAAAATCCATCTAAGAAAGGCATGACTCTGGCCTCTGAAACTCTTTGCAGCAAGTGTTCCATCTTAGGCAGGGGGTAGTTATCTTTTTTAGAGCACTTGTTCAGATTTCTGAAGTCAACACAAAGCCTGATTTCTCCATTTTTATTTCTTACTACCACAAGGTTAGCTATCCACTTTGAATACCTTAAGGGAACTATGATTTTGGCATCCAACAACTTCTTGATTTCTTTCTCAATCAAAGGCAATAAGAGAGGGCTAATAGGTCTTAATTTTTGCTTAAAAGGGATGGTGTCCAGTAGAATCTTATGTTGAATGATGTGTGTGTCATAGGTTTTAAGATCACTGTATTCCCAGGCAAAAATGTCAACGAATTGCTTCATGAAGGTGCAATAATCAGAATTCTGGGTAGAAGACAAATGAGTGAACAAAATTATGTATTTTGGATGGGCTGGGCTCCCTATATTGTGTTTACGAACAACATACTTATTTTCTGTTTTGGCAGGCTTATAAGGCACATCGTTATGATCGAACAGCTTCTCTAGAGGCACCAATCCCTTTGGTATATGGTTACTAGGCAGCTGGACAATGCTTCCTCGATCGATCTCGTTTTTTAGCTTGGACTGGCCACATTCTTCCATGGTTTCATTTTCTTGGTCGATGTGCCTTTCAGAAAATTCCTCAACGACTTGTAAAGACCTATTAATTTCATCATCGTCTTCAAAAATTTCCATTATTTGACATTGTCAGGCAGAGATGGTTTATATTTAACCTGAACTTCATACGTCAATTTAGGAGGCAAAGGAGGAATAAACATGCTAGCAAACACAACAAGGGAGTTGGCAAGTTGGTTCTTCATTCTCGGAATGTAAGAAATGTTGAAATTATTAAAAGAATCCTTAAGCCTCCATACATCATCTCTGTATGCTTTTAGCCTTGGATGCTTTGCTTGGAAAGTTTTATTGACCTACTGAATGATGAAGTTTGCATCTCCAAACACTTTCAGGTCTTTGATGCCCATTTCTTTAGCAATGCTTAAGCCCAAAATCAAAGCTTCGTACTCTGCTATGTTGTTTGTGACCTGAAAGGTTAATTTGAAAGATAAATGAATGTATTCCTGTGTGGGGGACACAAGGACTACACCTACCCCTGCAGCTTCCTTAGAGCAAGCCCCATCAAAGAACATGTCCCAAATCTATGGACCTTCTTCATCAATGATCTGGCAAACTGATTTTTTAAGCTGTGTGGAGGCCAACTGGGATTCTTCAATATGAAGAATATAGGCTCCAAAATTAGTGTCAACGGCATAGATGGGATGATTAGTGGGATTTCTTTCATCGCTAGTGATATAAGCCAACTGAGCTTCTCTGTATAATCTCTTGCTCTCACCTCCGAAAAATGGGACAGTAGCATAGGACAAATCATTTTGTAATGATCCACCTAATCTCTTGATCCAACCTCTGGAAAGTAACATGCCAAACTTAGGGGGTACATCTGCTACCACAATATCCATCATCATGCTTTTCATGGGCAGATGAGACAAAGTGATGGCTAGGTCCTTGATTAATCCTAGATATTTCACTTTTCTAGAGTTAAAAGAAAACATGTCATGATAAGGCTGGGTAATGTCAAGACCCAATTCATCCATGACAGCCTTGGGCATTAGATTATGGCTGGCTCCAGTGTCCAGAAGGCAGTTGTGAAGGATTTTATCATGAATAGTCAGAGAGAAATAGAATTATGGGGAGCTTGTCATGCGGAAAGAGTTAATATTGCGGACAAAACCAACCTCCCTAGAAGCCTAAGACTTTCTAGTGACAAACAAGACAATTAAGAGCAATCCTTCTCTAAACATGCATTTACCATACAATAAATCAAGTGTTTAGATCCTACCTGTAGTCCAACGCTGTTGTAGTAGTCCAGCCTCGTCCATTCGGATGAGCTCCTCCTTCACTTCGAAACTTGCATTCACTAACAATCAAATGATTAAATAACACCTGAATATCTCATAAAATAAAACATATTCAACATACAGACCAAGGAGTATATGAAACAACTCATTAATAACAAATTGTTGAGAAGAATGGACTTATTTGTATTAATAGGAAACAAAAGAAACCATTACAACCTGAGCCTTGGTGTTGTGCAAGTTCCTCCCAGGGTCCAGCAAGAGTTTTCCTTTACTTTGATAAGCTCACCCACTTCCAAATGAAACAAGAAAGGATGGGAATCTCTCCTCACAAGCTTCTACAAGGAAGTCCTAATTCCAGCAGCATCTACCCTTTGGAATGTTCAGCTTTCAACCTCCCCTCCTCTGGCCCAATGCCTGTATTTATAATGTTCTAGAGGAAGTTAATCAGGTCCAACATCAATGGGATAAGCCCCTCTTTTGGATGGGGTAGCTCCTCTCTTGATGGGATAAGTTCCTCTTTCATAGGGATACATGAACCATCTGGAGGCGCTCAATACACGTCAAACAAGCTTCTAGAAAGCTCTAGAAATGACCACAAGTAACTTTTTTAAGATGAAACTCACACCTTTTGACCTTTACAGGAGCACGCACCCACCCATTTACATACAGAGCGTACAAGTACGCAGGTATTGTGAACTTGGGTTGCGTACACGCAGGTAAGGTTGAGAGAAACTGCGTACCCAGAGATAAATATATTTTTAATGACTTTCTCTCTTTCTTAGTTTGACATGGAGAGCAGAGTTATGAGGCTTGCCAAGGAGGATAGTATGACTGTTGATGGAGCCATACTAACTACAAATAGTCATGGTGACAAATTTTAGTGTAACAGATTGCCCCCTAAAGTGTGAAGTCTGTAATAGATTAGGGTTTTTATATCATCTAGGAAGGGTGAAGTACTTTATCATTTCAAGGATTATCTTGTGGAGAGCCCAGTCAAAACTTGCAATTTTCAACACAAAATACATGTATAAGATTATATCATCGCTGAGGTAGGCATTCCCATACTCAGATCAAAAACTTTAACTAACAGACTAACTACTACTCTGATACATGAATGATTTCGTAGTACATAATAATCATAGACTCATGTAGACACAGTATGGACGCAGCCATCTATTTATAATTGGTCTACTATATAATGAGTACAAAACTCCTCGCAGCCTGGATGGTGGAAATTAGATCCAGGGTCTTCATTTCTACTTCCCAAAATGGTACGATTCTAGCCATGCGAATAAATGAGTCGATGTCGAACATGGTAGAAACCACTTGATTACCAGTCGATGATGTAAACTGTTAACAAGTGTGAGAGAGACCACCAGTGATGTCAATGGTTCTCAAAGTACCCAGTACAATCCATGAGATGTGAATGAATGAGTTGATGTCGAACATTTCACGGAGTCGTTCGATCGAAAGTCAATGATGTAAACTGATGTCAAAGGCGAGAAACCTGCCATTGATGCATGCAGACTTCAAGGTACTGACGATTTCTAAGTCATCTCTCTAGATAATGTGCTGATGTCGATAGAAAGAGACCCATCGCAGGCAAGCCCACAACACGAAATCATAGTTCAAGTTGAAGGAATGTTGTTGTAAGGACTGACTCAGGGATGGTCAAAATGGATGATAGGTATTTTGCAGTTGAATGTTTTGTTTTCAGACCTCTTGAACACATAACGACACAACAGATGGCTTGGTGACGAATGACTCAAAGTTAATACCCGGAACCCGGCTGAAGAATTTCAATGTGGTTTGATCAACTGTGAGGCAAAGGATTTCCCAACCCAGGTGAATGAAAAAGTTTCGTGTTCAAGAGTGGTAATAAGGTTTTTTCTAAGACAAAAGGATAACAAATAGGCTCATTCTTCTCTCTTTTCCCCCACCATTTCTGGAAAGTACCTCTTTATTTTTTACAAGCTTGAGGAGGATAACATATGCTTGATTATATGCTCATCCTTCAGATGAGTCCAACTTAGTTTTGATTCGAACCCTAAGAAGGAGTGGTCCGTTCCTGTTTGTAATAGAACAGGTCCTTTACTGTGAAATTTTAACGAGTCCAGTATAGGCGAAACTCGGTGTTTTTCAATTTTAGAGTGTCTAAAAAACTTAAGAAGACTCTAGATTGGACTTTTTCGTAAATTTGTGTCTCCTAATCCCGAAAAAGTATAAAATAATACCCAGAAGAACCGCTTGATCTTGCGACCAAGGAGTACTTTCATGATTAGTGTCTTTGACCTGAAAAGTAAAAAGCGATCAAGGACACGTCATTTTATTTTCAGTATCGAATTTGAAACGACAAAAACCCGGCAATCTTTTCCTGCTTTTACGGTCAGAAAAGGGCTATAAGGGGACCATATTTTAATTCTGTTTTAACGAGTGTAAATGAAATGCTTGACAATCTTTTCATATTTTAGGAGTCAGAAAAGGGCTTAAAAGATGACTCTGATGTTTTTGTCCGTGAAAAATGACAAGTTTTCCTGAAAATCCTTTTGTCCTGCACAAAAACGACACATTACTCATACCTGTTTAAGATAGGCAAAAATACATTGAAAAATATCCTTTCATGGTGAAAAATAAACAAATTTAGTATTTATTTATCCAAAAAATCTATAAAAAGACTTTTTACCATGTCATTTTTACCATTTTACTGTTGAGGGAGAGAAAAGGGCTTTTGGCAAGAAACTTCCCTTGGACTTTGCGGAGAAATCGACCGTCGGAAATCGGAGGCGTCTCTTTCAGTATTCAAAACATCCTCCTTCTTCATTTTTCATCTGATTAGAATTCAATTAAGCCCTAATTTTGATTTTTTGGGGGCTTTGGGGTTTTTAGATGCGCTTTCGGGGTACGCGGTTCCCATGGGTAACTCGTCCCCCGACATTTTCCTTAAAGGGAAAATGGTTGGAGTACGCACCCCGCCTTCAAAGATAGAGCGTGACTGATACCCAGCAGGAACAGATGGACCGCCGTATAAATAGGCTTCCAGAGATGACGGACTAGACATATATACAGGAGTAGTAAAACCTCCGGGTGGAAAAGGAAAACGAGGCGGAGAAAAACTTGACACTGAGTTGTCTAAAAACTTTGTTAATGAAAGATACCATGTAGTACTTCTAGGAGGGCTGTAAAATATAGATTCACGCTCTCTTAGATTCAGAGTAGGTAGATCTTCTTCAAGGGAAGAAGCGCCTATTTCTTCTTCTGGAGCAAGCTCTTCAATAGCAATCAAACCAGAAGGAAGATATTTGGTGATAACTCGTTCTACCCTAGGTGAACCAGGAACACTAGAAGTCGGAGTAACAGGTTCAGATATTTGAGGTTCTTCGCATATATCACTAGCAGATGAAACACTACCAGTAAGCTCGGAAACCGCAACAGCTTCAGGATTATAACCTGTTTCTAGATTTTGGTAATCTGGATGGACTACCAATGAAGACTCTCCTTCTTCGGGTGGACTTACTCTACTGCCACTAGGAGAAGTTACAAGGATTTTCAAACCTTCGTAATGAGCCCGGACCTCTTCAGGAGGTTCACTCCGCAATCTACGGGATCGCCTCAACACCTTTTGTAGTCTCTCAGGCTGGGCCTAGTACACCTCGTACTCCACCTCAAACGTCTGCTGTGGCTACTGCAACATCTTCTCCATCTACCCCACCTTCTTCTGGAGTATCAGCAGCTCCAGTTTCTACTGTTCCTACCTCTGTTCCTCAGACCTCTTTACCTCAGTCTGGATCTACGGTCCAGATGCCTGTAGGAAGTACGGTTGTTACTTCTCAACCTCAATTTGTTCAACCTCCGTACCAGGGACAGTACCAACCTCAATATGATCCTGCTTCCCAACAACCAACCTACCAGTATCAACCGTATCCTGGATACACTTATCAACAACCTCAACAGCCTAGTACGGTCCGGTTAATCCTGGTTTTCCAGGAGGATGCAATATCCTGAATGCGATTCCTGTTCCAAGTTATCATGTATATCCTCCTCCTGGGGCTGGTTTAGTGACCCCAAGTTTTAGAGATCCGAACCGGCAATTGCCGTTTATCGCAACTTTGGATTTACCAAACTTGACGCGCCTAACGAACGATCCAATCAATTATCTTCCGTATTGGCCGCCAATGCCGAATAAGTTGCCCAGTGACATACCTAAGTTCGAAGGTAAGTCTGGAGAGGACCCGTCAAATCACGTGATGACTTACACCTCTGGTGTGCATCAAATTCTATCTCTAATGATTCGATCCGCTTACGTCTTTTCCAGCGTACACTCATTGGTCTCGCGGCCAAGTGGTACATTGAGTTACCACCGGCCTCTTTTTACAATTTTAGCCAGTTAGATACCTCGTTCTTAAATCACTTTCAGTTGTCGGTGAGATACGATAATGGCACGAAGTTACTAACTTCACTAAACAATCGACGTCCACGTATATTTCCGATCATATTCATGAATGGAGACGTTGAAGGAGGTTAGTGAAAGTTTTTATCCCGGACCAAATTCTAGCTGAATGGTTTGTTAAATCATTATTACCGAAGATTACTGAAGATGTAGCTAAGGCCGGTGTAGTTACTGAGGAGCAAGTAATTGCTCAGGCGCAGTACCTTGACTTGGTTTACACTCAGTCGGGTACTTTACACGAGAAGATCCCAGATCTTCCAAGTTCAAATCAGATCGCTGCTGCTCCTTCGGGATCTCATGCCGCTGATGGTATGATCGGTACGGTGAACAGAAAGAGTAAGAAGAAATCTTCAAAGAATTCTTCTCCCATAATCACCCTACCTGATTCCCCGACAAGTGAGTCTTCTCCTGAAATCTCCGCCGATATTCACGCCGTAGAGACATCTACGGTCAAATCAAAAAATGATGGAAAGAAGAAAGGAAAGAAGAAGAATAAAGCAGACAAAGATCCTAAGGAGAAATCAGAAAAGTCGGAAACCAATGACAAAAAGCGCAAACCTAAGTATCCTTGTCTTATATGTGAAGA